>DWRA01000757.1:0-21376 GCA_018250295.1 Spathilepia clonius | reverse complement strand
GACCAGAACCCCAACTGAAGTCGACCATAGATGCATTGATACCCCTGAGGACTAAGTTGGAATGCCTCGCTAAGTTTATCTCCCTTCAAACCAGAAGACAGTAGCGCTTAACACTGCTGTTATTAGGCAGAAATAAGTGTGGTGGTGGTACTGCCGAAGTCGAACTACAAAGGGTTCTACCACCTTCAATGCGTAACTGAAGGTGGTAGAACCCTCTAAATACCAAGCTAATCAAACCGAAGTAGCACGGTCTACCACAATAATTACTATTCCAGGCGCGTTACTCAGGCAGCTGTCCGTTTTAAAACATTACCTAAATGTACGTTATATGGAATTAAAAAAAATAATAAATCTGGGACAGTGCGATCTATATTATATTTACGGCTATAAAGCTTGGGAAATTAACATACATACATATATATTACAGAACATATACACATATACTATATTATGCATATGAAAAATAACAAGGAACACACGAGCATACAATGCACCAAGCCCACAAAATCAAAGTGACAATTGTTCATGCTGACTCCTGTAATCAACTCCAGATGTGATAAGAGCTCTATTAAGAGATCAGCGACAGAGATATTGCTACTTCTGAGGACAAAGTTCGAACACCTCGTATACGCGAATCATCCTCGTCACATGGGAACCAGAACATAGCCATGTTTAACTCTGCTGATATTAAGCCAAAACAGTTTGGCGATGGTGCCTCCGGAATCGAACCAAAAAGGGTTTCGCCAATCGTTGTACTGTAGAGTACTGGATTTCACTGTAAATAAAACTTTTCATGCCGTTCTAATTAGTTGTTATCCTTGAAGGAGTAACATCTAAACGATCTTTTATTGATGCAGTGACTGTACATTCGAGAATGCGGATTGCCTTCAGAAGCATGGAAACGTTTAGAATCTAGTCGAGTTTAATGATTTTTAAATGACATTAACAGAAAGCGTATTATAGTATCAAATAATGATAGCTTGGTGGCTAAAATCTGGCCTCTCGGAAGAGGTTATCAGATTTTTTATGTATTAAAACGTAGCTAATGTATATTATGTTCATCACCAAATAATATTGGAGAGACCTGATACGATCACAAATGCCTTACTAGCCTTGAGGACTACGAAGAAATTTAGTTTCAGTTTCTCTAACATACTTTTTAGGCCAGAATATACATATCCGTATAGCTAAAAAATAGGTTGGACCTATTGTGGTTTTATCATGTGAATACAACAGCTACAGTCATTTCTAGGGGGAATAAATCCTTGCGTTTCCTGACTGATTGACTGACTGATTTACGTATGAGACGACTAAATCCTCAGGAGTGGAAACGCATTTCTGAACGATTTCCGATAGAGCCCCTGTTATTTGCATAGAGTTAGTTGCATAGAGTTAGTTGCATAGAGTTAGTTGATGTCTATAAAGGGCAGGACTACTTACCATCAATACATCTAAGTATTTTATAAAGAAATAAGATAGACTGTGCTTTATTCCTACTCATTTTGATAGCAGATTAATGGTTCATGGTGATGGTTTAAAAGAAAGAAATTTTTGTTACGACGTGGTACAGCAGTTACTATACAGGTTTATTTTAAACAGGGTTTCTGAGTCGAAATTGTATGTATGTAAACTTGTTTTAAGCTATTGTTTATTTACCCACAGACTTCTAGAGTGAAGTTAAGTACATAAGACTTATTCCATTTGCGTTATGAGTCTGAGTAGAACGTTGAATGAAAAAAACAGAAACTATATCGATGTTTTTGCGATGATGATGATCGATGATAATATTTACAATGATAATACCTTTAATAATTTAAAACATCTATGGTTCTGCCAGAAAATATTAGTACTGGTTGGTATTATACTACTACGGTTTACGGTCACTAAAACACACAGTCAAACACGGTAATAGAAAACTCCACATCATAAAGTGGAGTTCTTCCATAGAATTGGTCTATGTTGTAGTAGGACTTCTTAGGACTAGTGGTTTGATGGACAGATGATCAGGTATACGTATAGTGAAAACATTGAATTGTAAAAAATGATTCTTTAAACAATCCTGTAATGAAAAACACAGATGGCTCGAACGTACTAATGATACGATAGGCACCACATACAATGTACGCAGTCAGAGACGCGACATCTGCCGGCGACGCGCGCGGAATAACAATTACTGATGCTCGCCTGACTTTCTTCTAAATACCTTTTACCTCTCACCTGATCTGTTTATTGTTTTTGAATGTATGGATAACGAGTTTCCAGTAGGCATAAGCCTAGGTAGAGGTCTGTGTACTCCAATATATGCGAGGATCCTCGATATTTCAGGATTAATAGCAGCCTATAATCCTTGCAGAGTCTGTGAAAGCCATAACTTGGAGCAGGAGTAGAAATATTAGTGAATAAGGAGAGATGGTGTTTCCTAAACCCAGTTTTGCCTTATAAAGTTCGTAAGCATTCTCAACTCACACTGATCACACACAATTATTTTTACAAGTTGTTCCAAATTGGCACTATTATAATCATAACAAGTTTGGCATTCCCTTGTGTGTGTTTTTGTAATATCAGAAATTTAAAAACTAAAGATAATTTTAGTTGTATGAAGATTATTTTACGTTTTTTAAATTATTTATTACCGTTTCCGCTTTCTTAAAACGTGTTTTGTAATTTTTTTCTACTACTTTTTTGTCTGCGGCAGAACAAACAAACGGGGTATGCTTAGTAACATAATATACTATATAGAAACCTAGAAAATTACAGAGTATTTCAGTATACTCAAAGTAATTCCAGCAGTCAACATCATCAGCCTATTTACTCCGGGCTATCTCCGAATATTGCCGCTCGGGTCGCCATTACTGCAGATTAAAAGAATCATTTCGATGCGACGCGACCCGATAAGCACCTCTTAGGCTTCGGCTTACGTAAGGTCGATTGGCTTTAGACGAGCCTTGGTATTTTCTAAATCAAGTATAAGTCTAGTAAGCAGTCTTCTAAAGGGTATAGGTACCTACCAGCGATTAAAGACTGATATACAAATTTAAGCAATGTTTTGTGTTCGAGAGATGTGCGTTATTAGTGGCTAGTCATAACTATTCCAGAGCTTTGGAGGTTAAGGAGGTGTATCGAATACAGTTCTTATTTTCTTACAGAAGTATCAAACGAGCATGAAATCCGCCTAATGGCGATGGTAAGATAGACACCCAGACAAGCTTAGAATCATACCTGAGTTCGGTCACGAATGTGTTGCTATCCGTGTGGATCAGGTTGAAAGGCATTGGATAAGTCGGATTTGTCTTTCTTATCACATCCTTTAAACCAACGCTTAATACTGCTTTTATTAGGCAGAAATATGTGTGACGGTGGTGCCTCTGGAGTCGGACTTCGAAGTCGAACAAAGGGTTCTAGCTCGTTTTCCACACTTACACTAGACGTAGACCTACAGTAAATTTCACACACCTTCAAGAACATTTCTTTAGAGAACTATCAGGCGATTTCACCCCTTAATGGTCGCAATTCATATCACTAGCTCATCGATGCTGCTGCCAAGTAATAAAGGATGTATTATTGCTTGTTATGTTCCAAAAATTGAGCAAGCGTTGTTGCATTTCCCAAAACGGTCCTTGCCCGAAAATATGCAAAGCGCGAGCCGGCCCTTGACACCGCCAAACTTTACACACACGCGCGCAACATGTGTTTACAAACAACTAATTAGGGAGTGTGGGTGTCGACTATGGGGATGTGTGGGTACAAGACTGGTGCCCGGCACTTAGGGTTGGCACAAAAACACTATTGGAAGTATTTAGTATCTTGTATTAATAATTCTTTTTGGGATTAAAACGTAGACTTTATCAATTTCAATTAAAAATATCAAAAAGTGTGACCCATTGCTATTATTAACTAACCTTTGCGAACTTGTTTATCCCAAAATAGTAAAGAAAAAGATGATGAAGAAATCAGTTGTATCCCATCAAAACAAAATTTGTAATAAAATATACTTATTATAATGATTACTATTCTATATTAGTAAAAATAGTAAATTTGTATATTACCTATTGTTTTTCATTTCAATGACCATAATATAAACTTAGGAGTGGCAGCCCTATTCACGCGTATGAGCGCTCATGTAAAATGTATGAGACACGCTCGTGCTGAACGCAGCGACTCTACACGACTCTACGCACAGATGTTAGTGAAAGGAATTTTTGTGTCCGTGAAAATTGAGCCTACTACAGTACACTATTGGTTTATCATATTTTTAATACTATTACTAACATGTAATAGGTAAATAACATGGTAATAAAAAGAAAAACGGATTTTTTTAATTATGGAAAATAATAAGAACATGGTTTAGTGTTTGGCCAGATCTTGGTAATCAAGGTTGTGTTCCAATCCGGTAGTAAGGTATTTGAATGTGTGCCTATATAAAATAAATATTTAATATTTTTTCATAATTTCTTCTTGAAGTGTGTGGAAATTAATATGACGATCATACTTTGCTGAGGGACTACACTTAGTCGCTGACAACCCTCAGCAGAGCCCTGTATATTCATTCACAGCTTTTAATTTTTAAAGAATCTATATATGTATATTTTCAGTGTTACAAAGAGTCTATGTTAATTTAAGTAACATAGAGAAGAATATGTATCGTTGTGTCTTAAAAATAAACTTACATGTAATCATTCTTATATCTGCAGTGGACTGTTCCAAAGTAGTTTTACCATAGTTCAAAAAGTTATTAGTTAACAAAATGCCCGTTATTTATATGAAACATATACACTGGAACTGCAGTTTATTTGTAAGGATAGGAAAGGTCTAAAATGTAAAAATCAAAGAGTGTAAGATGCGCTCATGTAAAATGTATGAGACATACGCTTTGAGAGCCGCTACGCACAGATGTAAGTGAAAAGTATTATTGTCCGTGAAAATTAATTCTTTATTTTTTATTTTTAAGCATTACTAATTTTGTATTTATTTTTCTCCTAAAGGTCTCTTAAAGTATCGGATTCATAGCTTTTTAGAGTTGAGACTCAGTTGCTTGAATAAAATTGTGTAATATTTGAGTCTGCTGTATCATAGTAAAATAATTAAACTTGAAGCATTTGACAGGTGAAAAGTTTTAAAATATGATGGCAGTGATTTAAATCGTAGTCAAAGCTTCAGCTTTACTTATAACTGTTAAATGTAGACCAAAATAAGTCAAGAGACAACTACCGAGTATTATGATAAAATATATTTAACATAATTAATTGCGACAATGCTTTTTGGATTTTAAGCGAAGATTAAGAGATAAGATTATAATTTTTAGTTAATAAAATGTTAAATGGTCACTATTTCCCGTTGATATATGCAATTACTTCCGAATAAGTATGAAGCCGACAGATGCGTTGCTACCCTTAAGTTATGTACAAAAGCCTATAAATCATAAAATACCACAATGCTAACCTTATAATGAAAATAATAGTAACATTAATTAATGTTTTAATTAGTACAAGTGTAAAAGTAATGTAACAATGTCTATATTTAGTGCCTAAGTCTAGTCTAAATATAGAGAACCTGACCACTCGTATCAGCTGTTTCCCGTACACCCGTGAGCTGTCTGTTGTTAATTAATTTCTTGTTGCTTTCTGCATTCTTTTATAATTAATGAAGCTTAATCTAATCTTTAGTCAAGGTCCATAAAAAATAAACGTGGTACAGCTACTTGTAAGTCAATGTAACGGTACCGATGTCATACTTATTTCAGATTAATAGTAAGTAGTGTGTGTGTGTGTAGTGTGTTTAGACTATTAAAAGATAACCGTTTAGGTTTAAAACATAATAAGTTTTTTTTTAATATTGAAGTAGCTAACATTTCACTTGAATTTGTATTTCACTTGAAGTGATCACATAGAAATCTGCAGCCAACTCCAAATACGAAGAGCAGAGATTTTGTCTGGAGCTGAGATAGGTTAGTTGCCACTGCTGATAAAGATTTGAATTGTCTTATATGTAAGTCAGCTGATATCCACAGTCCACCAGCGAAACGTAAGAATTGCTTTACGGTGGTAGTGTAACCAGGTGTAAGGGTGGTACCACCCCTGTAGAATTATACTGGTTCCATAACTTTCCAGAGTAGTTGGCTGATATAAGGGAAAAAAATGATCTTATGGATGCTAAAAGTTACATATAAAGTTATACGACTTTAGGTCTAATGTCTGTCTTATTTCTATTTGGTGCAGTGATAAAATTATGGATATGTTATATGGAGGTTTCTACATAGTATAGATTTCAGGCGATACAGGCAGGAATTTCTGATCTGGCTCTGGGTGTTTGTTTGCTTGTTTGTTTGGGTTTATAGCATCCACAACATATAATTTCTAGTGTTGGAAATGCTACGAGGATAAAAATTTTATTATTTCAAAAATTGGTTCCGTAAGGTTTATACGCACTGGCTGTTAATAGACCAGGTCAACAAAATTTCTAGCCACCTAACCTATATTGTAAACGTGACCTTATTCTGGAAGCAAAATTGTCTCGCGTGGACTGCATCGCAATGGCAAGGTCGCCGCGCCCTCAGCCACCCGCCATTGTCTTCCTGACTAAGTACGAGTTTTGGGTTTACAAATAAATGTATGAGGGAAGAATTGTAAGTACCTTACCATCTACAGGACGATGACCTTTGTGAGAGTTTGCTGTTTTCAACCGACTGCAAAAGATAGAGGTTCAATATTCGACCGCTATATAGGTTTGTATGTGCGCGATTTTTTTAAAAACTACTGATTCTATTTAGATGGGGTATTCGCCATTTTAAAGCCTATTTTACAAGGAAGGTTTTAATATATGACAGTTTCGGATTTGTTAGTAGTTTTTGTGAAAAACTGGAAAGTCACTATATCTCATATTCCTCAATAACTCGAGTAATTCTGGACCAATTTAGATTTTCTGTTAAGTCATTTTGGGTTTGATTATGTAGTAAGTGCTAAGCAATAAGAAATTAATATTTTGAATATACAAAACGAGTTTGGTACTACTATCGTTAATCGGAACCCTAAGAGCCACTGATTATTACATATTTATTCCAAAAATCTTTGCTAGAGAACACATCAAAACCTATCTTAAAACAGGCAACGGAATCTTAATACGACAACTCAGATAATCGTCAGTTTCCACGTCACAGTATCGGCAGAATGGTTCCGTGGAAGAGCTGGTCCAATGAATGGATGAGCATCAGGAGGCACAATGTCTGATTAACGGGCATTAACATTCCGCGCACGAGCCGCCGGCGCCAGCGTTACCCGGCACACTAACAGGAGGATTTGAAAATGAGTAAAGGAGGGTAATGTTGTCTAGCTCGTACCATTTTATGCATTTTGAACTTGGGTAAGGTAAGCAAATAAAAATATTAATATAATAATTACGAATATAATAATGAATGAAATACTGATACGAATATAATAATGATGAAATGAATATAATAATTACGTTATTTATTAAATAACACTAAAGCTGAATACAATTTTAGAGGTTGGAAAAGAAAGAAAAGGTATCTAGCACAACAGCGCTAAAATAAAGTATAGCAGAACATGGCTCTTGAAAGCTTATCCCACTGTTAATACATAGAACTGATTATAATCAAGAAATGTATCAGTTACGTGAAAATTTTGTGACTATTAAAGTGTAGCTCACTGTTACGATGTACAAATCAAAAGTAATGTGTAGTAACTCTTGTTTACGTTTTTATAGTAAAGTTGGATTTGAAAGAACTATTTGAAGAAAAATTACGCGGCGTATAGATGAACTTTTTCCCTTTAGAAGTCGGTTGAAAAAAGGAGGGGAAACAATATGCGGATGTTCCTGTACTCCATGGTTGTAAACTAGTCGTATATTAGAAGTATCGTAAACAATTAGTTAGTACTTGGGTACAATACACGAAGATATATGTAAATGAAGTTTGTGTCGTAACGAAGTATTATATGTAACATAGTAATGTTTCGATATCTATCTATCTATCAACAATATCATAAAGTTTGTAGTCGAACTATAAATATTTTATTTTGGAAGTCAACCATCCATTTTTAGATTCTTATATTAGTAACTCTGTTAGCGTTCGACCGCAGTTTTTCCCATTCTACTTAGTCACATTTATAGGCAATATTGGAACTTAGAGAGATTTCATTGACTCGGTTTTATGTTAATTGGATTTTTCCTCCGCTAGACAAATTGTTACTCCCCGAATTATTTCTTGAGAACAGAAGTTAATACAAAGCTCGGAGCTAGCTCGTTATTACACTGTTTCTTTGGGGTGAAGTAAGTACGACAAATATATTAGGTTTTGCGACAAACACTAGTTTAATATTTTAAACTAAATAAATATTTTGTGCATAAAAGATATTGCACAGAATATTCTGTGCATAAAAGATATGATCTAAAAAAAAGGATATATATCCTTCAAAAGTTTATGTAATTGAACACGATTTTTGCTCTACATGTATCTTAGGTGCCAGGAACACACACGAAGGCTAATACGCAAACACTCAAATCTTAAACAGAATTTCATCATTTATAGATATTTCTACCTGGTCAACGATCGAACCTAGGTCCGTCAGAAACGTCGACCATTACGCTACACGGGTTGTCACGAATATTCTTATTTATCTTAATTCCACCACGTCCGAAACTAATACAGACTAACAGCACATCTTGTAACATCGACTGCTTATATCTAGAGATTTATCTCCGGGGTGGTGACTAAGGGTGGGGTTAATGAACCTACGGGGATGCACGGCGTCGGGCATTCCGCAATAATATTAGTTCTGTGCGCAAATTAAGGCTTCAATATTAGCTTGCTATGTTAGTAAATTTGTTTTGGTCCATGTATTAGATACTCGCATTCAAGATGTTCCAACTTAGTTGTTTAATGCTACACAGAATAGAGTGTGAAGTATGCATCTGTAAACACAGTTGTGCTAGTATAATTACATGTTAGGATTGCATAGGTATTTCAGGCGGATTAAATATCTATATATATAGAAATGAACTGACGTTCGTTAGTCTCACTAAAACTGGAGAACGGCTAGACCAACTTGGCTAAATTTGCTTTTCAAATATTGATAGAAGTCCATGAAAGTTGTAAAACGTGAGAAGTATGAAAAAATGTAAGGAAAATATCATAGTGAAAGCAACAATTTTATTTTCCATTCCAAACAGTTCCTACGTCTTAATTTTATTTTCCCATACAAACAGTTCCTACGCCTTTCATATTGAACATTATTGACACATTATTTAATTCTAAGGCGATACGAAGTTCGCCGGGTCAGCTAGTTATACATACATATAAATCTCCATTGGAGCTCTTAGTGCAAATAGTATGGACTGTATGAGTTAAGAAAAGAAGCTATTAATAGTTTAGGCTTTAAACTGCTTGTTGGAACTGTTGTCCATGAATATCTATTACCGATTCCAGTAAGACATGAGTTCTACTCGAAGACTATCAGCGTTTCGGCGTCTAAAAACTAAATTGGAACGCGTACTAATTTCTTACTTTACAAATCACAACAGCGGTTTCTAAGATTGTACAATATTTTCTACCATGGTAGATTGACTTCAGGGGTACCGTACATACCCTTACAATAGCAGCGTGGTAAGGGAGAGCGAGTCATGTGGCGTGGTGAAGGACAGATAAGCACATCTATGAGGGATTTTAACTTAGTACTCAGTGTAAATATGTGGCCAGTCTTAAGTTGGACTCTAATTTTATCCGGGGGCAGCAGTCGCCACTAACTACCACGAGGACTGCATGCTCGTTTGCTAATTTTCTGTCAGAAAAAAGAGGTGCTTCCACAGTCGAACTACAGACTTCTTCCACCTGCTGAAACTTCGTACATGTTTGACCCGATCCCATTGAACTATTTTAATAATATATGGACCCTTTTCCTAGTACAATGGTCAGAAGCGACCTTGTTATTAAGATGCTACACACGGCGCTGTCGTAGCCAGAACAGAATAAGGTCACGCTTCAGTAAAGCAGGTGTGTGTGTCGTGTCTGTACGGGATCGATAGCGGATAACGAGGTGTAAGTGTGACTGACGTAAATTCTCTCTTAGAACATTCCACTGTAAAAAATTATACGGAAACTGAAAATGACACGAGTCGTCGCAGACAAAATCTTATTTTGTCGCAAAATAGTGTATTGTTGTATATTATTGTAATGAAGAAAACTTTTGCTTACCACGCCATGCATCTGACACGATCTATATCTGTTGATGTGAATGAACCTTTAGTGTTACATTTTTATTAAAGAGAATATATTTGTGCTGTTTTCTATTACTATAAGTAGTACTACTGGTTACCACTACTAATGCCGTACCTACTATATCCAAATACATGCTTAGAAATCTATAACTACTATTTAAAAGAGGAATACGCTATGTCTCTACAAAAGAACCATTCTTCTTGGTCTTAATGTCAGTTGACCCAAGTCTGGATGTTTATGTGAGCTTATGTTCAATGTATCCACAATACAAGATTTTAGTGTGAAGTAATGAGTATAAAAACTTTTATTTCATAGCAACCTTTCGTTTCCTACTAAGCCTCCTAAGAGTGTGAATGAAGGATGTGAATGAGAAAATTTTTGTGTCTTTAAAATCTTTTAAAAGCTGTTCAGTATAACAGTTATATTAAATAAGCTATACAATAATATACTAAGACACACACTTCAGCATCATTAGGATTCGTCTCCACGCTAACATCTGCCTCAAGTTTGTAAGACAATGCCCGGGCGGGGGCGGTGACCTTGCCATTGCGATGCAGTTCACGCTTTACATTTTTATCGCTTCTAGAATAAGGACACACTGGTTGCTATATAGGTGAGGTGGTTGTTCTGTTTTTATTACCTATTACTTACCTGAATCTAATTTTAAAGTATACATAACATAACTGTTGATAAACTAATGGCAAGTGAATTTGCCGCCCATAGACATCTGTAGTCAACCTCAGATCAGATTACAGTCCTATCTGACGTCCGTCAGAGATGCGTTGCTACCCATAAGGACTAAAGTTGGAGTGCCTCGGATAAAAATGTCTCCGTTAACATACCGTTCATGCTAGAGTACAGCAGACCTTAACACTGCTGTTACAAATCATAAAAGGGGCTGCAGTGGTGCCTATTAAATCGAATCATACAAACCACATAGAGTTAAACAAGCCACATAAAGTTCTTCCACCTTAAAAATAATAGCATTTTATGGAACTTCCTTTAATACTACCAGTATAAGGGTATATATGAGCTTTCGAAAACATTCCTGGCCCAATTATAAGTCGCAATCTTCAACCTATTACGGAATTCTTTACGTATACGAATTAGTATTTTTAGTGAGTAAAATCACCAATAGGTTATCATTCAAAATATTTCAAATCGGCGTATTCTGCAAGGAGCCGAACAACGAGGAATAACATTTCAATCGGCGCAGCAATTACTCGTCAAAGGCGGTACAGTTGAATGCGTGGCTGATTAAACAGTAGGGCGGCCGACAGGGCTGACAAAATGCTGCGCGCGCGCCGATTCACTTGTACCCTCGAGAACCGCCAACAAATTTCCAGAATGGCCGCCCATTGAAACGTCATGAACACCGCATTGTGCTTATATCTCCTGACTCTTCTTACTTTTTGGTTCCGCATGTCAATAATAAGCCTTATCGATAGCTTCAACATATTCCACACTATTGTTACAATATTAACCTTCAGCCAACAACTGTATCTCAGGCATGACTCCACAATGCTCTAACAATACGATTGTTTTATTGCGACGGGAATGTTATAAATGGTATGTTAATACGTATTCATATTAGACGTATTGATATGCTGGAAAAAGGTCGCAGATGAAAACATAAGTTATTGTTTATGACTGTGTGTGTTATTATAATTTATTACTGATTCCTTAAAATGTATCAAAAACCAGTCTGTCTGGTTTTTCTATGTGTACAGTTGGCAACAAAACAAAGTATTTATATGAAGAATGAGTAAAATTATCTTTGTTTGATATTATTATAATCTTTGAATTAGGAAAACCGTCAAGATAAACAAATTCCTGTAGAAAGTAAGATATTCGTAAATAGCCCCAAAACTACAAGTAGTAGATAAATAAAAAAGAAATAGTAATTTAAAATTTTATCAAATATAAAAGCCTTAACAAGCCGACACTTAAAATATGGAAGCAGCAGAGGGTAAAACCTCAGTAAACAAAGCCATACTTGAAATTCTCAATCAGAGACATGCAGACAGCAATTATACTCAAAAATAATATTGAGACTCGAGAGACGAACAATAACGAACGTAACCATTAAAATAAGAGCGGAATAATAAATGAAGGCGAGCTCAAATTAAAAAAAAGCACCACGACGGATGCATAGAAATATGGCGTCTAGGTACACGGACCAATCAAAATTCTTCGTCAATTAAGTGAGTGGAGATCGCAAAAGGAAAATTGAAGGAAAAACTGAGGGTGGCTTTGGACGGCAGTGATGAGGGTACTGACATTTTGATTATCGATAAATTGCAAGTTGTAATACTTTTCTGTGATTTAGGTATTGTTATAAAATGAAATAGTACGTTTTAAAGTTTGTTACAAACCTGACAGAGTATCTATCTAATATAGGGAGCTCTCTGCTGTCTTTACAGTATAGCGGTAATATATGATGGATACCGGAACGTAACGTAATACGTGCAATATACTTGCAATAATTTTTGTAACAGTGGCAAACTAAAGAAATATGTGTCAAATATTTTAATGTAAATGAATAATATCAAAGGTTTACTTTAATGATCAGTTTAAATTGAACCAGCAGTTGCGAAACTTTGCATGTAATCATTTATTTTGTTATTACTATAACTATTGTAGTTAAATACACTGTCATACTATCGACACATCATTGTCATATTATCGACATCGATACTATCAATATCTAAAATCCCCACCCCTGGGGTTCTCGAGCGCCCGGCTAGATATGAAAGCTATGGAAATAAAGTTTGTTCGTCCCGCATTGTAGCGCGTGCCTCGTAAATGGATTTTATCACTATATAAATATTCCCCCATTTTACGTCCCCCCTACGTCACGTAACGGATTTACGTACCAGAATGTGTTTACGTTACGATGGACGTCGTAAATGATACACAAGTATACGAAAGTTTGTTATGCTGAAATTTTACTAAAGTTTGTTATATGCACTTATAGGCGAGTAGTGTATACGTATCTTAAATGCTATGGTAGGTTTTTAAGGTGGAAGAGCCATGTGTCGTTCGACTCCGGCGGCACCACTGCCACTCCTATTTCTGCTTAATGATACCAGTGTTAAGCGCTGCTGTGTTCTAGTTTCTAGGATGTGATAAGTGAGGCTTACTTATTGGAGCCGTTCCAATTTACCTAGTCTTCAGGTGTAGCAACGCATTTGTGGTCGACTTAAGGTAAGACTCTAATATGACCCATAGGCGGCAGTGGCCACTTACCATCAGGTGGACTGGATGTTCGTTTGCTAGTTCCCTCAGGTCGACCACAGATGCTTTACTATCTCTGAGAACTAAGTAAGAACGTCTTGGATAAATATCTATCTCTTACGTCTGTCTAACCAGAATACAGCGGCGCTTAATACTGCTGCTTGGCAGAACACTGTTGTTAGGCAGAAATAGATGTGACTGTGGTGGCTTCACTAACGGGACCTGAATTGTAAGTTTGCCATGCAATGTTAATATTGCCGCAATTTATTTTAATATCTTGCAAAGGTAGCGCACGGAGTGGGTACTAGGCAAACATAAAATCGTGGCCGTTTATCTTGGCGGGTCCGGTGTCCGTTTAGCGCGACCGCGGCCTCGGAGGGCAGATCTGTGAAATTATGCGCGAAATGCCCCACGGCTCATTTACTCTAAACGGTGCATCTTTGATACCCCATTGACCCTTCGGTGCCACAGTGTCGTGTATTAATAATGAATTGGGACCCTTTCATGTTTTCGATTTGGCTTTCGGACACGGCAATTATTGATGACGGGATACAAAATAGTTATCCTCAAGTATCCAGAATACAAAAGACACAAACGTTTGTTTACCTAAAAGATTGTATGAACATTTAATTTGCATAATGCGTGAGCGTGACATTGTCCAAAATGTTTACAAGATGGCTGGGATATTTTCCGATCTGATAATTCGCAAGTCCTGAAATATTTCTAAGCAAGATTATCTATCTTTACAATATTTTTTATTTTGAATATGGCTATAAACTTAACAAGATTCTAATAGCACTATTTTTCTAAAAGATACAAGCTAAATTGCTGCAAAAGTATGAAAGAATGGGAGTGAAATTAGGAGGTACCAGTAGTATGGGTAAGTAAATAATTAGGTAGATATAGATGGTAGGTAGATATCAGATTGCCTATTAAGTGTAAATCAATTAACGAGATGACATGGTGACTAAGCAAATTATCAAACCATTACAGTCTTAATAGTAGGCTCGGGTCTCATCGCAAAATTAAGAGAATTATGGTCATGACACACCAGGCTGGTAAAAAGTGGTGAATAGGCTGGTAAGCGACTTTGTTTTAGAAAAAATATGGACTTATATCTTACTTGTGAAACTAGACTTATGTTTTAAATGTGAAAATCCAAACGATGTTTTCTTAATTGTAAAACCAAGTGATATCATTACTGATACTATGTGTTGGACAAACCCGAATGGGTGTCTAGGATTTGATAACCAGAGTGATAAACCCAAATTCACATCATTGTTACTACTTCTTTTAATAAGTTATTGGGTCACAAAACAAATTCTATCAGTAAACTAAATAAAAAAGATAATAACATTAGAAACGTATTTTTGTATGTATATCTTTTTTCATGATTTCTTAAAATTATTGCCATTTCCAATTAATGCTTTATAAGAAGCCTTTGCAGTTTTGGCCAGTGCACGGGTTTGACAGCACGTGCCTCGCGTCAAGTTTTATGCGGATATAAAGCTCTACTGTTTACAATATCAGATCTGAAATCCTTTCCGTCGCCGCCAGGAGGCACGCTTCCCGGCAATCCTCCGGGACGCATAAAAATACGCCACCTGACGCCGCCGTGACCTAACCACCTTGCGTATTTGGCCTGCAGTTGCACAGGTCTAACAACCTCGTACTAAAACAGAATATCGATTACTTTCGCTACTATAATGTAATCCCCCGCCCACATTTTGTTTTTTTAGCTCGGGATAATAATATAGTCGTCTCGCTCGTCCGCACGCAGGGCGTCGTCCCCCGGGCGCGCGTCCCGCTCGCTCCCGACCTGCGCCCCGCCGTATGTAAATGATCGTCTCCTCGCCGCTGTGTGTATCCACCCTCGTGTCGACACACCCACACAGACGCACCGACGTTTGAGGTTTACTGCCCTGACAGCTTTCATCCTATTTTAAATACGAATTTGATGCGACGCGACGTCCGCGACTTGCGATACTTTTTCCTCGGCGGAGCCTCTCGCGACGCAGCCGAAGTCCCAGTAAACAATGCCTGTTACACCGTAAACGCCGTAGTACGGATACGCTAGACATGCAAATGCTACGTCTAACTGATGACAAAGATAACAAAGCGGGGGCAGTTTGAGCAAACGATTTTCCCCTGGCTCCCGGCGTGGAAAAGTGGCGGTTGTCACGGAATTCTATAATTTCAAGTCGTTAGAGCAGGGGCGGGTTTCGCTTGCGTCATTTTAGTGTGCGGAGTCGTCTTGGCCGTGACGTCACGCGTACGTCGAAAATGACACTTTTACGAGCAATAATTTACATTATTTCGGTGTTAAGGCTCGCGTGCCAGCCGATTGATTTTATGTCAGTCGCTTCTCCTATTTGCGTTCGGTAAATCGAATCACTTGCTACACGCCGGAGTTATTTTGTAATGGTCCTTTCGCGTGAACGCTTTTTTTTTAAGTTTGTTTCGGCGCAACCCGCACTTTGTTCACGGAAATTTGTTTTCGCGATCCGTGCTTGTCTTCGTTAGTTGTAACGAGTTGTATATACTTGGGAAATAAGCAGACTTGGAACTTTCTAACGGCGTGGAAGTCTTTAATGAACTTTTAATTGTCTGCGACTTTATTATAACAAAACATTGTTGTTATCATCAGAATGAGGTCAGGTTTTTATCTTTTTCCTGATGTTTTATGCAATATGTCGAAAGTAACAACTAATTTGTTTGAAATTAATTTTTAGTGTTTTCGTGTGTTCCTTCAAATTAGTCCAACAAAATACCTCCTTTTAGTGAAGCGAATAGCTAAGGATGCTAATGACTTCCCACCATATAGTCGGCTCACTCAGTTTGGGAAGGTGTTACTTTGCTGTAACTATTATGAATTGCACATTGCATAAAGAAATAAACGTCTCAGCGAGCAAAGTCGCGCGAAAACCTTAAGCTTGGAAGTAACAAGAAATCGTCGATAAGGGTGCGGACACACGCGCGCCCAATTAAGATCTTCATTAGGCCTTCCGCGAACGGTCGCTATCACCGCACGACGCGAGTGTAATAAAACAAAAGGCAGATTAGACAGCTGATGCTTGGCTACTGCTACGTGGGTTATGAGCTTTGCTTTTTATTAGTAGAAGTAGAAAACAGACGGGTTGTATACTGACGTTGAGTAGTTATTGCCGTCTATAGTCTGTGACCTACAAGAAATAAAACTGATGTTGATCCAGTTCTCGGACATTAGTGTCATTGGAACAAAAAATAAAATTGAAACTGACCACAGATAACGATAACATTGATCACTGAGTAGGGATGGGAACGCCTCATGAGCAAGGTTGCCTTATGACACCTTATAAACCAAAGCTATCAGACCAAACATTGCGCCTAAACTTCTGTTGTCAACATACAACATGTGCAATTTACACCTTCAACAACTATGTATTTAAAAAACTACAATATAATAAACCTTAAAATGACGTCACGCTCATTTTACCTGCGTTATCTTTTAAAAAATAGCAAGTATCCTGCGAAACATGTAGGTACTCACTTGTCTCCAGGAGCAGGACTTTTTTTAGGTTGGATTGTCAAACCAGCATGCAGTCTACCTGATGGTACGTGATCACTGCCCATCGAAATCTGCAAACAATCTCATATAGAACAATGGTCCGCACTGGTACCTCGTACCTCCCCTGGCGAACCATACTAGGTTTACCACTTTTAGTAGTATTCTTTTGCAAATACATTACGAAATATATTCTACAATCTGCACGATTGTGTTTTAACATAAGAGTTGCCTTTGGACTCCGGTCATCGGGAGCTGAAGATCGATCGAAGGAGGCAATCAATTAGGACTTGAATTTGGCACGAGGCCGAGGGAACATACACAGAGAAAATCCGTTTGATAGCAAGTAGCCATTTAGCTGGACAAGATATATAGAATAAGATGTAAATAAAAATACCAAGATTTTTGTATGACATTGTAGTAGCAAATAATCTGGCAGTCCATCTGCTGGTAAGTGGTTATTGCCACCTATGGACATATGTAAATAACTATACACAGAACAGGATTCAACAGGGGTTCTGAGGACTAAGATGATCACCTATAAGTCAACCGGCTCCCACACCCTACACCGATATACAGCGACCGCTTCATTCTAAAATTAAAGTGTGGTGCTGGTACCTGCCCGGTCCAACCATGTATGCTTTGACACCTTTCGCAGTATCTATGTATTTACAATAAGGAGTAAGTATTACTATTGACTATTGATTGTTTATTATTATACTGTATAACCCACGTGTTTTGTTCAATTCCAGGTTCCTAATTCGATTTCTGGCCAGATAAACTTCTAGATAGAGTGGCTTATTATTTATTTATTAACTTAAGTTGAAACTACTTAGGACTAATATTGATAAGGAATGCTTCTTTCATCGTAGTTCTGTGGCTATGCTTCCATCGTCCTTTCACTGAAGGTGGTAGATTTTTCTGGCGATTATAATGGTACTCGTAGGTACTCATCTATTACTGTTGGCTACCGATATAGGTAGAGAGTATAAGTAACACTCAGCAAGTATTCTGATTGCCCATTTGGGAACTATCTATTTCATCATACGTACTTAGTGTACTTAGTATTTACATTTAAGATTTGTCGTTTGTACATTTTTGTAGTGGACCTTATTTTCTGCGTTTATGCACACCAAAACATTTCTCAGTATTGTCAAGTTATATTTTCGTTTCGTTCTTCAGACTTTCTACTGATATTAAATAAATTGTAGGTACCGAGCAATCGTCGCCAGAAATCGACGTGTCTACAAAACGCACCAATCCAACTAACAAAGTACATTCGAGTACAAAATTCAATATCAGCACTTCGGAACTGCGCTCGTATATACCGAGCGCTCCTGCAGTTAGTGAATGGTAGACATGAGTCTGTGGTTTGCGCCGCTGTGCGATCAAACAGTCGTGTGGAAAGGTCTTTCCAGGAAAAATATTGTAGAATTTTGTAATAAAATACTAAAATCAGCTATATAATTATATGGCCCTTAAAAACTTAATATTTTTAAAATTTCATTAACACCTAGGTTTTTCTAATCATAAATGTTTGTTGATCAGGATTATGTACAATAACAATGTGTAAAAGTATCAATATAAGTAGTATCAAATATCAATGTGGTAGCTATATCAAAATATTATGTATGGGTAGGAAAATAATAATTGGGAAGAAAAGCATGACCAAGTATCAATTTAGGTCAATATTCGATATTGCTTTGCTTAGACTTCTAGAATGCCACAAAAATACCCTCGAATTCAATGTCGTTGCGATACAATTTAACATAATAAATACGTATAAACGTTATAAAATGAACAGTAACAAAAACACATACGTATAAATGAAAAGAAGCTAATTTCCTACAAGCATTGAAACACAAAGTTGTTTAAAATAATACAGGGTAAAGGTGAATTTAATCGAAAACCAGGTTGGAATTTCTAGCAACGGGTTTGAACGAAACAATAAACAAAGGTGTGCGCGATGTTTCAATAGACAGGCTCGTTTCAAATGATTTGTGTACGCGGCTGTACCCCGCTGATTTATCATATTCCCGCGCGACAACAGGATACTCTACTCTTTAAATCTAGCTAGAATTCTTTTTTATTGAAAAACTTCTGTACTTTAGGGTATGTTTTCGAAAGTTTGTGAAGTAAACATAAGTTACGAGTATGTTGAATGTAATATTTTTGTGTTTTGAAAGGAGAAAATGGGAATGTAGTTTGATGTAAATTGAAAACCGTAAACTAAATTTTGGTACTGTCTAGTTTCGTCCATCATTGCGTTGTACTCTTATATAAGCCAGGACTATGCTTGGGCTGGTATAATATGCTATTTTATGGTATTACAGTCGGTGAAGGTATGACGTTCATTGAGACGTAGTTGAAATCAGGAATACCTATGGATTCTCAACGGAACAAGATAGAGGAATTCTTGATTGATGCAGGAGCTATCGTGTACTGTGGTAGCTTATCCGCGACGAAAATAGCTATGTGGCCTAATTTTACACTACAGCAATGGATATACGATTTTTTCGTTCATAAGTTCTTAGAAGAACTTCTGGACAAAACTCTCCTCTAAGCAGAAGGATTCCGCAATAATCTTCGCGCAAGAATGTGTGTGTTGGTCACCGTGATCGTAGATAAAGTGATTGTGGTAGATTTAAACCCTTATTCGCTTTGATAACTCAGAACAAACAAAATTGATGCCATATGACAAATATGTGATAGTTAGTGTAAAAGGGAAAATTCGAGGCCTGATCAAATTTACTTTATTCAACGGGCTGTAGTCTGTTTTACTTCCTCCCAGTGATGAGTTTGCCGGTTCCGACCATGCTCGCAGTTTGGAGTTGGAGCACCAATTGTAATGTAAAATTCCGGGACACATCGCGAGCGGGCGCCTGGATGTGACAGGTGTTGCGGTGTCGCGTCAAATAATATGTGCATAACTATACGTGAGTACGGAGATTGCGGTGTAGGTAGGTACTAGACGGCCTTATATGGTGTTAGGTGAGACTTAAAATTTCATTGGAACCAAAAGTTATCTTTTTACAATATAAGATAAACCGTTTGATTTGGTTTCAGAACTACAATCATTAATTTCTTACTGATATCTTATGATTGTATCTATACTGTATTTTCAAGAGATGAATATATTGGTACCACAGTTCTTCATTAGCATCGGATTTTCGATTTCTCTGTAGTTGTATGCACTGCAACTTTGTAGCTGTGTACTTTTTTTGAAGTAAAGGGTCCGGACACAATTTTAAAGCCGTAACATGTGACCCTTATCAGTCAAATTAAGCTCCTCAATACTGCAAAAGTAAGTAAAAAAGACCTTCATGTGTACATACATGTATACAGTATTTGTTTACAAGCAATGAAAATGGTTGACTACCTTATGAATATTTCTAAATAAAACATTCATATTTGTGGCTCTAAATTAAAAAAGAGATTGTCAGATCAGTGTCCAGGTTACAGCGACGAGGCATCTGAAGCTGTGATGATATGTTCAGTGGAGTGCCGAGAAGTTTTGCAGAATTTTAGATGACCAAGACGTTCAAAAGAAAATGGATGAGCTTTATTTTATTATTACTATTTATTTATTTTATGATAGGAACTTTTCGAGGAATTGAAGTTAGCCTTATTTAAACATCTCAAAAGTGTAATGTATGTAAACGGTAACGTGTACTTACAGCAATTTTCATATTATTATGTAATAATTACAAATAAATCCAGCTGCATTAATAAAAAAATAAAGCGAATTACGTGATGAAAATTGATCAGTTACGAAAATGTATTCTAAATAGTAAGGCGAGATATTAGACAGGTGATGAATATATAGACGAGAAAATATATGTAAGCTTTTAAAATATTTCAGCTTTATGAGGCATAATTCAGTTTTAAAAAAGAAAACGTTAAATGAAAAATTACAAATCATTGTGACTGTTTTTGTGTGTTTACAACGGCAGATATATTATGCATCTTTTAGATATGTATATTTCGTTTAGTTTTGTCATTCTATTATTGTTTCAGTGCAGTGCAGTGTCACGGTTTTTCTCTTAGCAGTAGAAGGGCCATGGTTCACCGTGTTAGTCAAATGCAAAATTTGTGGACTTTACATACCATTAAAAACCTTTTTTAAAATACTCTCGGGCATGTAGGTTTTTTCACAACCTTTCCCTACACTATTAGAGAAAGTCATAATCTAATATATAAAATTCTCGTGTCACAGTTTTTGTTCCCATACTCCTCCGAAACGGCTTGACCGATTTTGATCAAATTTTTTGTGCTTATCCGGTATCGGCCCACATCTATTTTTCATCCCCCTAAATGTTAGGGGTAGTACAACGCTAATTTTTAATTTTTATTTTTTAGACAAAATT
>DWRA01000756.1:0-21377 GCA_018250295.1 Spathilepia clonius | reverse complement strand
ACAGCAAATCCTGAAAACGAATTATCCAACTTGAACAAAATATAGTAAACAATAGTAAACTCCATTAAATTAAATTAACTGCTTACTTATCAAATATATCGCGAACAGCTTTCTCGCTCTGACCGATGTACTTGGACAGCAGCTCGGGTCCCTTCACGACGAGGAGCTTCATGTTGGCGAGCCGCGCGAGACACGAGCCGATGTGCGACTTGCCCGTGCCCGGCGGCCCGTACAGCAGCACCCCGCACGACTGCGACGGGAACAGGGCTGGGTACTGGAACAAGAATAATTTTTAAATTTATTTATTTAAAAAAAAAAATTAAAGATAAATGTTTCGGTAAAACATTTTTGTGATAAAAGCGGTTACGGGAACGTTACGTCAAAATAATATTTACTTATTATCGATTTACAAATGTGATACGATGCGATATTATAGTCTTTTTTTATTAATTGCGCGAAAGAAGTACTTCTTACCTGCGTAGCTATCACAAAACGCCATCATAAAACGCCATTTTAAAGGAAGGCAAGTGTCAGAAATTCACTCGTAACTTTTAGCAAATTTTAATGATATGCTTTGAGGTGAATCGTACGGCTATTTGTAATCAACCCTAGATAATCTTGCCGTCTACAAGTTTTGGCACTGCTGAGAACTAAATATCTTTACCTCACTTTCTTGAAAGTAAAACACAACACCTTGCATTGCTATTATAAATAGCTCTATGGCATTTAAAAATAATATTGTCACAAAAATTTTACCATAATAGGCCAGAATATGCATTCTGTGAGTTCCTGCTTTACGTCATCCATGCCTCCGACGGGCTCCCAAATGTCGAAAGCCTTGGCTTTCTCCACGTCCTTGGTTACATCTTCCACTAAACGAGGCTTGGAATCTTCAGGATGTTTCTCTGTAACATGTCAGTTACAAATTTTCATAAATATGTTTACAAGAAATTTGAATCCTGATCAACAGAATTGGCTTATTGTTAGAAGATTGGCCAATGTTTTAAATTTCAATATACATATACAATAAATTGTACGAAGAAACAAATAAAGCTTCAAGTTTCAAACAATGCCAAAATCGATGAAAACCAGGACGATACTATACGCTCACTTTTCTTTTTAACTCCGTTAAATATCTTCTTATTCAGGTAATCAACGATCTCCCTTACGCTACAGCCGGCCGTATCCATAGCGAGTTTAATCACGTCATCATCTTCCACGAGGAAGGTATCCCGTATTTTGTCATTCAGCAAGTGCTTGAATAGCTCTTCTCTTTCGTCCTAAACAATAAAAAGTGAAAAATGTTTTGATTGTTAACATTGTCGATATTCAAAATCTGGACCTACATGATTCAAATACGAAGATTCAATCTATCTACTACATCCATAAGAATTTGACATACAGGATATTAGCAAATGCGATTGTAAACTACATACATAAAGTTAATAAGACTCACTTGATTAAGCTCCTTTATGTCGAAGTGAGCTGTGAAGAGTGGCTTGCCACTGAAGTGGCTAAGTGTAGGGTGTAAGGACTTCATACTGAGTGACGTCATGAACACGCACACACCCGCGCACGATTGCAACATGTGCTTTATTACTACTGCCAACCTGGTGAAGAAATTTACAGGGAAGCCTAATTTACGACAATAAATTACTATACCTAATTACTGTGGAAGGTATGAAAGGCAAACACGCTTTATTGGATTTCAGACAATACTGCATTCTTCTCTAAGTTTCGGGTTTGTTCAAAAGTAGATCAATATGGGTAATCTATTGATATCCATTGTGGATAGTTTGTCAAGTAGTATAATATAATCAAAGTTAAATCTAAAGCAGTATAGGAAAAGTAAATGTACCTTTGGTAATAAGCTATGTCTTGTGGCGAGGCACCTTCCATATTCGGAGGCACCAGCGCATCAATATCATCACAAATAAGAACTGATGGACTATGTTCCTGACACATTAGTATAGCCTTGCCAAGAACCTCGGTAATATCTTTACGACCTTTCAGTGATCTACAATGCAGAATGTGCGACCAGACAGTCAATTCTTTCTGTACTATGTGGCAAAGGGCTGATTTCCCTGTACCGCTCATACCTGTAAAAAGACAGTTTAAGATTAAAATTTATAATCATGATGTATAAAATAACGAAAAATGGCAACATCTAATGGATTCGGAAAAATAAATTTAAGAATTTGTGAAATAAATAAATTTAGAAAAATTTATTAAGGCTCCTGCTCAGAAAAAAAAATAAAAGACCATCTATAATACAATACTTATAATAAATATTTTTTCCGAAAGACGAGCAAAAAGACTTTTTTCTTTTGAAGCAGATGATACATGTTTTAGTGAAAAATCAGGACAGTGATTTTTACACTTACCAGTAACTAAGATGTTGCTCTTAATTTCAGATACTCCTTTAAAATTAGCCTCTCGGTGAATTTCAAAATATATATGCAACACTACATTCTCAACTAACTTTTGCACTGATTTCATTGCCCTGCAGTAATTTTTGGAATCATATTCCAAATTCGACAGTGATAACTTTGGAAGCACCAAATCTGTGTCACTTAAACATTTTGCTGCAACTGTGCAGTGCCTAAATGACTCTGAATTAAGCATTGTGTACTTAAGCTTGTCTGGCTTGAGTTTGAACTGAAGAAAACCACTACTTATTAGCATATTCTGTTTCACCATACTGTCATTTATAAGAAATCTTTTACCAGAATGTGTATTCTCTACAACACATTTCTTGAACTTCTCGATAACATCTATTTCTGTCTGGGTTTTCTCTGAATATGTTACAATATCCACATGATCTGGTTGTTCTATTTTATCCCCTATTATGTCGAATATTATTTTTGTTCCATTCTCAATGTTAATAATTACATTTAATGCTTTAGGAATTAGTACAGTTGGTATATTTTTATTGTATACTTCACGACATAGACTTCTGAATACAGTATTATCTACAGGCACTATTTCAACACATAAACCATCTATTTGACTGTTTACAGTTTCAATATCTTCCTCCTCTTTGTTTTCTTGTAGTACTAAGGGAATATGTTTCATAGTAGCTAATATCACAGTAGAATCTTTATATTTCTCACTAAGAAAGTCTTCATGCATAAAAACAATGTATGGATGAATCAGATTCCTTTTACCATCACAGTCCATAGGTAATGCCCGCAGAACAATTCTCTCTGGTACACTCATGTATGGTTTAAGCATGCCACTATTGATTAATCCAATGTTATTAAACTGATGGTTAGTCTTATCAGGCATGTGTGGTAGACTACTTTGCAGACTGCTATGGAAACTGTTGAAGGCATCTACTTTTACTACAACTTTACTGTGGTTTACTAAGATGCCAGTCTTCTTGGGAGTGAAGACAATGGGCATTGAAGTGGATATCCAAACAACAGCCTTCTGATGAGCCACTACTAATCTCAGTTGATCTAAAATACGGAGCTGCAAAATATCTACATTGTTTTCCTAAAATGACAAAAAGGTTTTATTAAAAAATCAATTGTTATATTACATATGTATCCCAACTGACCAACAATATAATAAACAAAGTACTTAAAGTATATTTTTATAAGATGCAACATCTACAAGCAAAGTTTTGGTAATGTACTTATACAGTAAATTAGTTCTGCTCTTAGATAATACAAATACATGCAACAGTACTATAAAAGTCATGTAACTGAATACTACATAAAGTAGTAACTGCTGATGGACAATATAATAGAGTCCATATAGAACCAGAAGTTGTATCACAGATAATATAGAAATGAAACCACCTCATGTTAGTTATCTGCCTTATACAACCTTTGAAACAAACACTTCACTCCATTAACACAAACAAAAAAATATATTATATAACACAAAATATTAGGACAGTAGTAGTACTGCGGGGGCGATCACAAACCTACCATCTTTATTCTAATATATTTAACTATTCAGTCTGCTGACAACTTCCAAGGTATATTAGCCAAGATAAAAATAGAACTTAATTTGAAAATGTGTGTCCAATTCAGCAATATTAAACAATAACCTACCAGTATCTCCTGATCATCAGGGCTATCAGTGTCAATGTACAGCTCATCTAGGATTTTCACATCACCATAAGGTGCAACAAAGACATCACCACCCTCATCTAATCCTATAAGTCGGCTGTACACTGGGTTGCATGCCAAATGGCCTTCTGGAATGTTGGTAGTGTATACAACCCAGAGTAATATCTGCTTCTCCTTGCTCAGTACTTGGATACATTGTGACTGAAATAAATATTTAAAACACACATTTTTACATTTATAGAGAAATTGAATATGTTTATATTATTTAAGTATTTTATACCTTCTAAATTAATAACAAGTTACACTCGTGAGTAAACGATGTCGAAATTTGAATAAGAGGAATTAATAGCCATTTTAATTATTTAAATTTATAATTTAATGTAACCTAAAATAATTTATTTACAATAATAAATCTATTGTTTGTATACTAAACGTTATTACATATTTTATTGTAATATACAATAAGCTTACACGTATTGTAATCTTACCTGATCATTACCCGTGTTATACTTTGAACTGATGTAAGCGAAGCAGGACCTTTCATGGGTATATAATACTTTCAATTTAACTCCTCCCAGCATTTTCAATATTTACGATTGCGCCACTATTATGTACATTGAATATATTTTACTACATAAATCCAGCTAAGCCTAAAATAGTTTCAAAAGTTGTAGGAAAATAAACACCAACAATAATTTTGTTATCACAACATTGCCAATTTTGACATTTGCGCATGTCATTGCCCCTGTTATCAAAATTTTATTATCGCTACGTTAAAAATGAAATGCAATTTACGCAATCATATATCGATGTTTTCTTCTTAAAGATTTACACAATAATAAATTTATTGTAAAATTTAATTGAATTAATTGTAAAATTAACTTAATTAGGTAAAACTATAAAAACAGAAACAATGCGAATATAGTTATTACTGTAAAATAAATGAATACAATAGTTATTTACGTAAATAACGGAATAAAAACTCTACTTTTATTAATCTTACATAATATTTTATACGTATATAATTTTATTTGGTATAAAAACTCTTTATCACAAAGTATGCATGATAATGCTTAATTCACATTATGAAAAGGAACGACATTAGAGGTTACCTTTTATTGGTCTGTTGAATTTGCCAATAGAAATTTAAAGCAACGGTTTTTGTAGATTGGTCTATTCGGTTGCGTGTTGAAATAACGTAATTTTGGATAAAGTTTACTCGGGTGTGCTGTTATTCAGTTGTGAAAATTCTTAGATAGTTTAATTTTGTTTCAAAACGGCTGACGCCGACCGGAAAACTGTAAGTATTCCATTATTTATGCGATAACGCCTGAACGCTACGTGCATTATTAGACGTTCAGTTGTTTTGCCTCCATTTTTGGTCGTTAGACGTGATGGTTTTGAAACTTGTTTACCATTAATTTATCATCAGTATCTTCTTATAAACGTGTTAAATAAAGCAAGAGACATAGCGTTTACGCATGCACGTGATAAGAACATTATATTGTTATTAGGAGGAATGGCGCCAACGAGATTGGCATCGAAGCCGATCGGCGTCAATGAGAACTTCAACGGTATTTTGAGCCATGGAATTACGACAAGGAGTAAGCAGCTGGCTACCTTGAAGAGCTACAAAGATAGTTTGAAGGTGCCAAACAAAAGAAAAGCAGATAGTCCGTTGAAAGACATGACCGCGAAGAGGGCGGCGTTCGGAGACATCACCAATGCCTTCAACAAATCCTGCGCTACCAATGACAAGGACAAGGTCCAGCCGCTCAAAAAAGTCACGGTGGAGACCAAGATGCTCCCCACAGTAAAGGTTAATAACCCTTTGTACACTTACCTCATTTTTAAAAACTAGTTAAGGGTAATTACTTTATAGAGATCGACCAAACAAGTAAATTAAAGCTTGTGAATAATGTAATAATATAAATTAAACCTATAATTCAACATAATACATGTGGCAGCAATATTGTTTTGGCAAAAAAGGGTCATTGAACTTTCCCTCCAAAAAATTTTTTTTACAAATTAACATGCTCTGTAAGCTCAGTTATTTAAGGAGTCATTACTACTATTATACATTATACTATAGCAATATCTTATATTAATCCATCTTACAATATTCTGCTGAATTCTGTGTTGCAAAAATGGATTATACCATTAAAATAATTTTAGGAATACAAAACATATATTCTAGTCAATTGTAAATTAACAACACATTTATTCAATATTTATAGGTATTCACGATTAGGTTGTAAGAAGTTGTTAGGAGTTTTGATAAACAGCTGATATGCTGTAGATACTTGTTGGCCTTGACACAGATGTTAATAAACCAATATTTTTCAACTAATTAAAATTATCTTATATGTAACTATTACTGAAACAGGTAGTTTTATTAAATTACAAATACTTAATCCCAAACAGGGATGATACTATGACAAATTTCTAAATGTATTGTTTTCTAAAAGTTTAATAATATTTTAGAACATCAAACCACAGACACAACAATTGGCAGTTAACGGCAAAGCCTCTAAAACAAAGCAGCTACAAAGAGCAGCAACCAATGCTATAGAATCTGTACAGAAGCACTTTGCCAAAGATCCACCTAAACCAGTTGCCACTAGAGCCCAGAATGGCATCCTGAAGAATGTGGAAAGGAAGTCAATGGGCAAGGAGAATCAGAATCAGAGTCAGAATTCTGCCAAATCAGCCAGGAGTGATGTGTCCGGGGAGCCATCGCTCTATATGACAGCGCTGGAAAATATGTTAGTATTTTATATGAATAACTCTTTTTATTACTATGTATTGCAATTTTTTTATCATGACTTCAATTAGGAGTCGAGTCCTATTTTGGATTGAAAATAAATGTCCATGGATAGCAGTGACCACTTACCATTAAGTGGAACCCAAAATCATTTTACAGTACATATTAAAAAAAACAGTATATACTTTAAAAACTTAGTATGTCATTTTATGGTAATTATCTTTTTTTTGTCATTTGCTTTATTAGTTATGGTGAAACTTTGGACATCTGGACATTTTTCACATCTGGACATTATATTCCGCGATAAAGAAAAACTAAGAAGCACTTGTTTTCTTTACCATGAAATTGATATATTTACCCTGTAGCATGAACGTTTTGCCATGATCAAGATTCAGGCAACTGGGTCGACATATTGACAATTAAGAAATCAGAACACCCTATCATGAGTACCTATTAACCACTGTTGCTGTAAGGACAGTGTTGTAGCGCTGTAATCAAACTGAAACTTAAAAGGTTCTACAACCTGTATGTCTTCACTCGGGATGCACCACCACCTACGTCTACCATGAAATGGTTGTGTTTCAATAGAAGGATGTGGACATAGACTTAACGATGTGACCAATTTATGGGTGACAATGGGTCAAACCATGTGTAGCAGTGACCAATTAAAGTCAGGTGTACCGTAAGACCGGTTTCTACCTCCAGTATTATTAAATAAAATGATAGAAGTTTTGCAATCTATAACTGCTATTTTTTTTTAATATTTATGTTTATAGACTTATATTTCTCTAGTAGCCCAGCAGAAGCAACAAAGGAAGAGAAGGCAATTGCCGAGAAACTCGACAAGGTAAATCTGGACGATAGTGTCAATCGTTCCTTGGATGCAGAGACTGAAACCCCTCACAAGGTGCCTGAGGGTGTCCCAGACTTCGACCAAGAGAACTGGAGTGACACAGTCCAAGTCTCCAACTATGCTATGGACATCTTCAACTACTTGAAGAGTAGAGAAGTGAGCTATAATATATATTTTATTGATTTATGATATATGTTTAAAAATATCAATTCTTCCAATTGTGTTGTTAAAAAGATTTAATTTTATTTCAATGATTATATCTTATCTGCCTTCATTAATTAACTTACAAAGTCCATTTATTTGGAAATCTTTCTCTGCAATCCACATAATTAATGTAATTACAACCTAAACAGGGCTATTTCTGAAACGGTGACTTATAAAATACGAGAAGCTTATCTTACCTGGGCACAAAGATGTTATAAAAGTTTTATTTGTATGATCACGAATAAAACTCAGGACTTTACAATACTAGCAATAATACCATGATTTATTTGATAATTAACTTAAGCTAGGAAATCTTAAATGAATGTAGAACTTTTTATTTTATTACTTTTTTATGTGCTTTGTAACATAATTACTTGCTAGGTTTGTCTTCAACTTGTACAAGGTTTGCAATGCTTTGGATAAAATTCTGTTAAAAGAGATTACTTTTACATGGCGTACATGCCCATCTAGCGCCGGATATCGTTTTTAACGGGTAACATCGGCGACCTACAGGGGCTTTACATGGGAGCGTCAACACGTACGAGGCAGAATCGAATATTTTATGCCTTTTTAAGTTTTATATAGTTAACCAACACATCAATTTCTGAAAGATTGTTTAAAAGTGGCAGTAACACTATCCACATGAGTTGCTTAGTAGTTATACAAATTAGTTGATTAACTTGTTTGCTCACATTTGTTGATGTTAAAAAGCTTTTATGTGTATACTTTCTGTAGATACCCTAAGTCTTTATAAAACATACATATTATCTTTCTATGAGTAGTGAAAATACATAATATGGTTTAACACATTTAGTTTTTTATTCATTTGCATAGACAGATATACTAATTTGTATGTGTATGTATATTTATTTTTAGCGACTTTTCCCCATTGACGATTACCTTCAACGGATGAAAGGAATCACCTCATGGATGCGGGCGTTGCTCGTAGACTGGATGGTAGAGGTGCAGGAGAGTTTCGAACTGAACCATGAGACCCTCTACCTGGCTGTCAAGCTGGTGGACCTTTTCCTCACCAAGTCGACCAAGACGCAGTCAGAGAAAGATCATCTAACCAAGGAAGAGTTGCAGCTGTTGGGAGCGTCGGCGCTTTTCATCGCTTCCAAGTTCGATGTAAGGAATATTTTGTTGTGTATAACCTGTTTAGTTTAGGCGAAGTGGGTCTGCGGACTACGACACCATATACATGGAACATATTTAACTATCCATTGAGATCTCGCACTGCCAACAGATACTTGAATTAAAGGAAAAGGGTTCAATAGTGTGTAAAATAGGACATTGATTATGAAGTTTGCAGTATCGGATTATTTTAGGAAGTCAATTAGGTAATACATGAAATATTATTAGCTAAGCATTGAGATGTCTTGGCAGTATATTGTTGAACAAGAGGTACAAAGGTTAATAGGAGTGAAAATTGTGTACAGAGATTGATTTACTGGTATTTATAGATAATTGAATTGAGTATATTACGCGTGCGTTGCAGGAACGCATCCCGCCGCTGGTGGACGACTTCTTGTACATCTGCGACGGCGCCTACACGCTGAGCCAGCTGCTGGCCATGGAGGTCAACATCCTGCGCGTCGTGGACTTCGACCTGGGCGTGCCGCTCTCGTACCGCTTCCTGCGCAGATACGCGAGGGTGAGGAGTGTGACTTGGTTTTCACAATTATGAACTGTCTCTAAGAATGAAATTTATAAGATAGGTATTTATCGCTAAACGTAATTAATGGACACTGCTCGTTTCACTTAGCGGCATTAAAGGTACTATCTACACATTAAAGGTAGCTATCATCAAGTATTTCAGATGAAGATTGGTTTGATGAGCAGTAGATATATGTTATGATTTTACGTAAGTGGGGATGTAAAGTTCACTTACGATAAGTGATCTAATGTATATTTATGTATGCTCTAGACGCGTACTGCCATTGACGTATTGTAGATGTCCGTGGCCAGTTCAATGTTATATGCATGAGTGTGTGTCGCAGTGCGCGCGCGTGTCGATGCCGACGCTGACGCTGGCGCGCTTCGTGCTGGAGCAGTGCCTGCTGGAGTACGGGCTGCTGGCGCACTCCGACAGCAAGATGGCGGCCGCCGCGCTGTACCTGGCGCTGCGCATGAAGGCGCTCGGCGGCTGGACGCCCACGCTGCAGTACTACACAGGTGACACCGCTCACTCTGCGTTCTTGTAGCGCTTACAAGCCTCGCAACTAATTTCTCGCCATCCAGTCTTTCAGGATACTATTCATACAAAGAATGGAATACAGACTTATGTTTTGACTAATTTCCAGTGTAATCTTTTGCACGAATATTCGCTAATCAGAAAGGTAATTGATGATGTTTCCTATAAGAAACTCCTATGTCTGCACGGGCGACTAGGTTCTCGAGATTAATTAAGGTATGATAAACGTAAAGATTGGTCCATACTCACAAAGAATGTTTGCTATATACATCAATATCAATTATTAATTATAAAATCGTTATTACTTATTAATATATATAAAGTAAATCAATAAATCATAATTTCTCAAATATTCTTTCACTAATTAGTCTTGAACTCTATTACTTTGCAGGATACACACTCAAGGAGATCCTCCCTATTGCGATGGCCCAGAACGCGACTCTTCACAAAAAGCCCAAGTCCGCGATCAGCACTGTGCGGAACAAGTACTCACACACGATTTTCTTCGAAGTGGCGAAGGTACCCCTCGTAGAAGACTCAGTGCTGTGCAGTTGAGATCGGCCGCGTGGCACTTTACACTTTGTGAAAACCATACTAAGGTGGGTCCAAATCTTTTAGCCTATTTGTGTCTTGTGTGCTCGTAGGGCTTATGTTACACGACAAATTTTGATATTCGAAAATGGACAAAATTATGTGACAATGCAGTGGAAACGAGTGTAACAGAAGCCTTATCCAAAATAGTGAATGCTTGTTTGTTATTTAATGTTGTGTCTTAAAATCGACTGCGCCAGAACTCTACTGCCCTGGGTTGCTTTAAGATGTTTGGCTTTAATTATGAAAGCACTATGTTTCAAGCTAATTTGTATCAAATATGACACTGCCTTATATTAGGAATTCTTTGTAAGAGGTAGTTTATATTCACAGTGCGAGTAATTTTTGTTAGATGTCAATTTGCAATAGGGTTTTGGTGCCAATGTGTATGTAAGGTGCCACAATGTTTCTCCCAATATACTATAAGTTAACTTGTATATGACATTTGGTAAAGTTTATTTTAGGTATGTAATGTAATTTTTTAGAGATGCAGACAAAAATTAAATGGCGAGAGCCAATGTAGATCAATTGCTGTTATCTTTTTTCTGCGACGTGGCATGAGTCTATAGGAAGTCGTATGGTCAGCTACAAAAGTAGTACTAATCCAGAAATTATTGCATAGTTTTCGGTTAGATATTTTTATTTACAAAACATTTTCGTCTACGATTGTACTTATTCTGTATTTATTGAGATTGTTTTTGAGATGATAAACTAAGTTTATCGACACGTATCTCTTTTGACACTGACTGTGCGTTTTCGCTGAGATGTTTATTTACAACTCGTGGAATATCGTAAAAAGACTGAGGTATGTTGACAAATTGTAGTACAGGTGTACCTCCACTTAGATTATATTCTAGTTACGACTTAGTTGAATGTGCCATAAATTAGTATGGCGAGCCTACGATCACCACCGAGACGTAAGGAATGTATCCTTTAAGTTAATGGAGATATTCGTTTTTAACCAACGAAACCTAGTTTCTGTGGAAATGATCTCCAGTTTTGTTTGATGTAAAAGTAAACCAAAAGCCAACCAAAACAGATCTACTTACAGACGTTTTGACCTCAATAGATTTATAATGGCGCGTGTGCGTTGGCGAGTGATGCACTTACAAATTTTGATGTTAATTTTTTCCTTTTTTTGAAATTTATTTTATTTTGTTATACATTAATTGTTTTTCGGGAAAAGTTTTTATATTTTTATTTGCAAATTAACAGTTTTACTGGTTATACCAAAATAGTTTTCAACTATATAATCAGGTCATATATCCCATTTGCCATTGCACAAGCGTTTTACGCTTCATATTTCAATAATACAATTATTAATTGCATAATCTTACATAGCTGCGTAATAGCATTTATTTTTATAATTCTGTCTTCCTATCGAAAATATAGGGTACCTTGACAGGGTTTTGTGTTGTATTTATTTGTCCTGCTTGAGGTTCATCGCTATAACATATGCCTATGATACAATCTACATTATTTCTTTGTCCAATTACTGAGTCTTTTTGGCAATTACAAGAATACTTGGTACCATGTCGTTTCGATTTGTTAATTAATAATTTAGGTATCTGTATTTTGTATGCTACAAAATTTTGAAACAAGTCTTATTATCCGATACTTAATAACGGAAGTGTATAATTTCATTAAGTATACATTTTGCATACTTATAGATTGAGTACATAAAATAATTTATTAATTTAATTGGCATGGCGAAAAATCCTCATTAGAAATAGTGTGTATTATGTCACAATTGTATATAAATGTTTTAGATAATATGTTTTACAAAATTCTAGATTTGTATAACCATCTGATAAGGGAGTATTTTGCTAAGTAATTTAATTAAATATGTAATAAATTCAGAATTGGATGGACATCCATTGAAACAAAATTGGTAAAAATATGAACTATGTAGGTATGTATTTTGTGAAGTATTTTTGCTGACATCGGGTCTACGCGCGCCGACGGCAATACAGTTTTATATACGATGTGTATTATTGTACTATGTTTCGAAAACTTTGCTACAGTACATTTTAATTATAATCAATATAATTATTAATGGATTTTTGTAATGTTTTAATAATTAATTTACATAGTAATTATTGTGAGATTATTCGCATCATTGTCTTATGTTTTGTAATTTATCACATTTTAAAGAGTACAAAATATTGGAATGTTATAATATGTTGTTCATTAATGGTAAGTTTTAGAATAATTTCACTTTTAAAAACTGTTTTTCTTAATATCATTTGTCATCTTATTTTACATGGTTAATATTGTAAAACTGACTTGTAAATAAAAGTGATTTGGTTTGGTAAATATGCTTTCCTTATTTTTCTCCTTAATTAGCGGTTTGAAATGTAAGTCACACATTGTTAATATAGTTTACAAATGCTTGAAACTGGTTACATAGGCACACATATATATCACGTTAAACTACGTGAAGATCATGATATATTTTCTTGACAGTACAATTATTCTCAACAGTTCAAGTAAGTTTTTATATTGCTGTAGTGTACCCGTACTCAGATACCTGCGTAGGGCCCTAGCAAAAATGCTACTTTTAGCATCGGTAATCGACGTTTTACCTGCTTTATAGATAGAGCAGCCGTCGCGGTTAGTTTTAGACACTCGATGCAGTAGATTAATACAAAAATTGTGAAGAACATAAATGAAGTCGATGCCACGGCCGAACTTAGCAAGTCTCCAAAATGGCCGGTGTTAAAAATAGCAATTCTGCTCTAGGGCCGATAGGTATATATATTGCTTGCGACCAAACCATCGCTTCTGGGCCCAACTCTTAACTTTTATAAAATCTCATTGCAGTAGGTAGGTAAGAAAACAATCAAAATATTTTAATGAATGTGATTTAATCACAATTGAAAGTAAAATGGTAGTTTGCGGGAGCGGGCGTCCCGGCTGTACAAAAGATACAAAACGTACCCACTACAATATAGGTAGGTACACGTGGATTGGGGTATGTAGACAAACATACAAATTGGACACGTCGTATATACTTTAAACACCTGTATGTGTAAACATGCTCAAATTGTCATCGACATTTGTTTTTGCCGAAAATCATTCCTCAAGTATTTTGTGAAACCACAGGATTATATTTTAAGAAGACCAGAGCATGTTACATACCAGATCTAGGTATTATATTTATAAACTGGCCCTTTTCAAGTGTAAATAAAAGAGAAATGGATCATCTGCTTGTGCTACAGTCAGGTGCATACGAAAAAATATGTAAAACATATCCAATTTGTGACATCTCACATTACCTTCATTAACTATATACATAAACAAACAAAATGCACATTATAACAGCTCATACAGTGTATTTGAGGTATTTGGACAACCTTAAAATTCAAATTATATTCGTCAACGACATCAATCGTATGAGATTAGTTGCAAATTACAAAAATACCGCTATTCACATACACTCTGTCAGAATGCATTACTTGCCATTGAATGCTACTATAATTACAATGATCCGATTATAATAATTACAATAATTGTCTAAGGTCTAATCAATTCATTATTTTCATATTTAAATGCTTTTTATATTGATAATTTCGACCTACAAGACTTATCAGAATTATAACTTAAAGGATTTTGACAAAAACCAATATTATTATAATAGTATACAATATAAATAATACAAATATATTACGATGAAACAACGTATGTATGTATTTATTATTATTGTATTTAATAAATTTTTGTGTTATCAAGATTTATTATTTATAGACTTAATATATGTATTAATTTATTGACACTAAATCAAAACCAAAACTGGTTCTCCATTATATATTATCTATACGCCAATTAAAACTGCTAATATTACAGAATCCACTATTGATGATTTTATACAAAACGATTAAAAACTTTAAATGAACGATATAGACAAATTAATGAACGCGACGTTTAGTAGCCTCCAAAATTAATTTGTTTCTAACTAATATATTAATCTTAAAACTTGGTTTTATCGTATAGGTAGTTTTATTTCTTTGTGCTAGCGAAAAATGAAAAGTCATCCAAGTGGGTACACGAGTATGTCGCAAAGATAATTATTATATAATATATACAGTCGACTACAGAGTATAGTAAATATGTAGGTGCTTGATGTATCCTTAAAAATATTTCTATTCCCGTATCAAGAAAATATTTGGAATTTAATACATAACATTTTATTAGCCCACTCTGCGTCAAAGTTGGGTATGGTACTTTTGCAAATAGGGAATATTTTTGTAGCGAATTTCATTTGAAACTTTATTTTTACTTTCTTTACAGCCATATTTTAATTGCAATCAAATCTCAGGTTTTGCGAAATCTTCTAATCTTGATTGAAATCATGTAAACTCTGCTTCGGACGCAGCTTCTAATATTTTGTAATTTAGTAATTTCATTTAATTCCTATGTGTATAACCTTGTGAATAGTAGAACGCTACTACAACCGTTATAAAATCACACGAAACGTCAATTAAATATCACGAAACTTGTTTTCTAGGTTGTATATATGTGAAACTGGTTTAAGCTGCGCTTTAACTGCGATGGTTATAAGTATTATTTATGCTCAATAATAAATTTAAATACCTCGCAGGAAGTGGGCTAAAACCGGCATGTATTTGATAGTTATTCCAAATCAGACCCAAAAATATAATAATATAGTGTGCGTCAATTAACATAGGTACCAGTCTTCACATGTAATTCAATAAAAAATAATTAACGGTATCATGTGACTACGTTGGAACAATATAAAAATCTTATTTATTATTATGTTCTTATTTCTGTACGAGAAGTAAATATTCAACTGGATATGTCGCTATTTGAGCAGTTATGTTTTATAAGATAAGCGTATTGGCATGGTTTCTCATGTATTTAGTGATTAATTAATTATAAAACCAGCATTATTTAATCAGCCTCGTAACATTCTAAAATATAAACATTCAAAGGCGTGCTTTAAACCCACACCAATATTCAAAACTGTCAAGTAGCTAAATTCTAAAGCTTTGAATGTTAGACACCAAACCAATTTTCCTTCTAAACCGCAAATAATTTCATTCGCAATTATTGCTCCATCTCAAAAACGAAAATGTGACAACTGTTTTAACTGAGGGCACAGCAGTGCCCCTGCTAAGCCGAGCAAGTTGTCTTTTATTAATATTCTCCAAAACTTGACCACCTTAACCAGGAAAACAAAAGCGTAACGTTTTATATGACAGAACAAAACAATAAGTAACCTTATTTGAATACCCAGGTATTCCGCATACGTAAAGCCTACATTTGAATGTCTTATTTTAAGAATTTGTAACGCTGGTCAGAAAAGTACTAATGTGAAAAGTTATATTCCTAAACGATAAATCAAATATGAAATTAAAGAAATTTATTTTTTGTTATAATGTCGACTGCATATTTGACAAAAATATTTCAAACAAAACTAAATTATAACTAACATTCAATGGATGTACCAATATGGTATACCTAATCGTAAGCTCACTTATTCCACGTGAATAATGAACACAATGCAATGAACAATACATGGTTTAAACTAAAGGATGAACTTAATAAATACAGCAGAACGTCGGCGCTAAATACACACATTAAATATTAATATCTATACGAATTAGATAATACAAAATTGAAGGAATACTTCGTTTAGTTTCATACTTGAATTACAAAATTTAATAATCGAATAAACATAGGCCGTTTCACTGGATGGAAAAATCTTTAATAAACCACATTTTGCCTAGAGCAATTAAGTAATAATGTTGTTTTGCACTTGAGAAACGCCACTGAGTAATGCTGTCGTTCCACTTCACATAAACATTCAATAGTTCGGGGAACAGGGTTTTGCGGTACAACCGCGTACATCTTTCCATCTAGTGGCACGCGCCATAAACAACAATAGTTAACCAACAACAGCAGCGCCACTAACGTTTTGCTAACACGCTACACTTTCATCGAGGCGGGAGGAATGAAGGACGTTTAGTCCTCTAATGGGCTTAGAACAAAAATAATGGCTACATTCACTTACATGCTATTACTATATACAATACGCGTCGAGACGCACCTAATATGATATATTTACAATAAAGTTTTGGATGCTTTGGCTATTAATAGGGCACGCTCTTCCTACACTAGACTACGCCCGAAGTTCACTATTAGGAACTAGATGCCATAGGCTACGGATGCACCGGATACAAAAGTCACTAAATACTTTTAAACTTGTCAACAATTGGTAGGTGTTTTGTTACTAAATCAGATAAAAATAGGATTATAATACTCATCTATTAATTCTACCATACTTATTTTATTTAATACATTAATAAATGTAAATATCAAAAATCAAGCAGGTTTGACAAGTTTAAGTAAAAACAAATCTTATACCGGTGATGGTAGGTGGAACGGTCGCTACGAGAAGTTTATACTATGCACACTTCTCATAGCGACAGCTTCGTGAAGCACACAGCGAGCCTTGTCATATCTTAAGCTAGGTTTTATTTGTACCAGATCAGACCATTTTCAATTGCCAGTTACTTGCCCGTATACAATTCATAGATTTGTTTGCCGTTAAGTAACTTGTGAAACTGTAACTATCGATCAAGATCACCGAGGTCAACGTGACAATTTTCTTCCGGGTTACGCGTCACAGATCGAACGGGAACGGGCGTCAAAGCGGACAGAGCAACGAAAAACGGTGTGACCTCCGGCAACACGGCACTAGCTGGGCCCGCCGGCCTTGTGGTCGTCGGCCATGGGCTGCGCGCGCGGCGACACGGGCCGGAACGTGCAGTCGAGCGAGTCCGAGTCGGGCGTGCCGGGCGTGCCGGGCGACGCGCGGCCCGCGCACAGCCGCTTGCACAGCGGCGCGTCCGCCTCGTCGCCGCGCCGCTTGCCCGCCAGCGCGCCCGGCCGGCTCACCGGGCTGAACGTGGACGCGCGCAGGGCGATCGGCGACAGGCTCCGCCGCGTCGTGAACTTGCGCGTGGGCGACGGCGACACCACGGGGGAAAACCTGCGAACGGACCGAGCGTTATACTGGGTGACCGACGTGACTTTAATAGAATAAACACAGTAACGATTAACTTGCAAGTTGCATGATATATGCACCTACAAAAAAAATCGTAGAAATTAGAATTAAATTATTATTAATAAATTATTGTAAACTGGTCGTACGTAAAAACAAAAGTATTCTATTTTTTTACTGTTATTACTTTGTTTATTGGTTCGAAAGTTTATGGACAATTCCTCGATGAAAGTAGAAAAACATAATGCACGGTGAAAAACGCAGGGAAATATTCTTTATAACGAATAATATATTGAACAAAATATCGAAACATCTAGTCGAACACTAACGACGCGTCGTATATTTAATCATTATAAACATGCGTTGACAAGCAATTAATTATGTGTGCTGATAGAATCACATTCCAGAGGCATTTATTTCTAAAAAGTCATATCCAATTACATCTAGATTGAAAAAAAGAAAATCTATTTATTTACCTTGAATTTTTTCTATTTATAAACCTATCGCTGAAAAACAAGTATCTAATCAGTCATCGAGCTTATATAGCCAGATGCTCATCAATCATTAAAATTACTTATCCCATTGCATTACTTACATGTTAAACAACTTGTGATACAACGAACTATAATAAAAATATATTTAAATGATTTAACCTCTGTAAATCGTTCGACACATTATTAAAGTTTTTTTATTAAATCCCTAAAAATATTATTTCTTTCGCATGTTATCTGAGTATTCCCATCCCATACCTACAAAACATCGTAATTGTCGTATTATAAATATCATATATATAATAGTTAACAAATTACAAGTGAAGCTAATAAAAGTGTGATAGTAACATACAACTCTCTTTGCATTATTTAAGTTATTTGAATGAAAAAAAAAGGAAAAAACGAGAATTTAGTTTACTTGATAATTAGTTAATCAATGATCACTGCTGCTCAAGGACATTTGTGACTGATCTGAAATAGGATTGCATTCCTACTTGATAATGGCCACAGATCCATACCCCTGTGTACTAAGTTGTGTAAGGGTATACCTTAACATACTCTTCAAACTTGAACACGACTATACTTAATACCGTTACAAGGCAGACAGTCGTAACCACGAAGAGTTCTACAACCTTCGAGTCTTAGGAACTATTCAAGGTATAATCACCTGGGTATCCTGGTGGGGGAGTTGGCGACGAGCGTGAGGTCCTCGCAGGACTGGCCCATCTGCATGGCGGTGTGCACCTCGCGCTCGTGCGCCACCTCGCGCGTGTTGGACACGGCCTCGCACTCCTCCGCGCGCAGCTGGTTCACGCGCGGCGTCAGCCGTCTGTTGCATGTGTTCTGGAAATTTTGTAAGAAAACTCTGATTATGGTATCGTTATAATAGACGCATTATGTTCCATTTGCGGGAACGGATCTCCTCACTTAGTGACAAGGATTTAAACCAAACCTACTCACGATGTAACCGTTTTTTTACACCGTTAAGGCAAGTAATAAAATCAATGAACATTTAGGCTAATATCTGGGATTTCGAAAATCCCCCCAGAGTGAAAGGCCCTATTTCCTATCATGACGTGACTAAGCTATCAACCTATTGAAAAGTAATTTTATTTATTATCTCAAGAAAGACCAGTACTCTATAATAAAACGCAACAAAGTATGTCGAAATCGGTATGCTGAAAGATGATGCCGACCATTAATGTGGATCATTTCTTAAAAGTTGCTAATCTGCTAAAAACCGCGTAAAAATAATTAAAGGATGTTCGCGAACAGGTAGATGTTGGTAAGCCCTCTAATTTTAATATATTCATCTTTTCGTTAAATACACTCTGAAGTATATCTCGGAACAATTAGAACTCAGCTTTTTGACATTGTCGTCTTATTAGTTACTATTACTTAGTTTAAAATGAATATTAAGATAAAAAAATGCATAAGGTGCATTAAGAATGACCATTCTACAAATAACAGGGGTACAATATAAACATTCATACAATGTTTAAGATATATTTGTCGAGCTACATTGGCAAGGTGCGGTATCAGTCAAAATGTGATAACCGCACAAAAATGTCGGTGACAATTATCTGAGTAAAAGCAATGTATCTATTGATAATGGTATGTATACGCAAGAGTTATTTGTTTATCGTACAAATATGCAAAATGGTAGCGCCTTTTGCACTACAACTATATATTATAACTACTTACACCCCGCGGTTTCACCCGCGTTAAAAAATGTAACATATAAACTAAATTTTTATTATACCTTTAACAATTTTAACAAAATTCGGTGCACGGGGTAGATTTCATGAGCTCTCATTTTTTTTTCAAAGAAAGAGAGGTATGAGGGACACATGTTTCAAACAGTAGCTCTCAGTAGTGAAAGTCACGTCAATATCGTGACATCGTGACAATCGTCAAAACAGATAGACAGACAGACCAAAAATTAAATAATTGTGTTTCTGTTGCGGGTACCGTATGTACTTTCATATGCATTCTGTAAAAAGCTGCTATTTTTATAAATATGACTAAACCTTTTTCGATGAAATCTTACACGAACATGGATAATATTACAATTAGAAGCGACTTATAGTAATGTAAATAACATTATTATTATCTAAGTATACTAGGTTGCTTTCCATGAGGGAAATCGGATCCTTGAAAAAGTTGAAACTTAGAAAACGCAACTCACAGCTACGATAGGTGCCAACAGATTGCTGGGGCTGCAGCTCATACTGTTGCTGCGCGTCCGCGGCTGGCTGCTGTTCGTAAACATGCCAAAAAAAGACGTGCTCCTGGAAAAAGAAGATAACAAAATTGTCAATAACAGTTTTATTTAAATCATATTATTATGAAACTAATTTCATCTTACGCTTTGATACAGTGGGCACTAGTTAGGTGGAATACATATCTATATTTTAGGAAGGCAAGTAGAGATTAAATCCAAGAGATGGATAGTCGTCGCTCTTTCCCGCCCATTATCTACAACAGTCAGCTGCATGTCAAGCGTACCGATTGATGATCGAATATAGTTTGATGCGTAACTCCTCGGTGTTTATACTTTCTTGGTCTTTCGTAAAAACTATTAATAACAAAACCACTTTCAGTCAAATAAAAAATCCGGGTCGGCACGACAAAGATTTTTTAATGCAACATATAGAATTATAACTTATATGAAAACATTTACGCGACGAATAGACAACCATTTTCCTTCAATGATGAAAAAAGTTGGTAAAGTTTCCGGCAGTCACCGCAGGCCCTTAAACTCTCTCAACACCAACAATGAGCAGTAACAACGGGAGTTAGTACTTCAGTAAATCTTAACTGTACAATATTAGTTTTTATCACATTACGAATTTATTATAATAACTAATAAATTTGTATCAAAAATCATACAGTATCACATATATCAGTTAGAGCAACAATTTTCAATAACAACCTACTTATCAACAATAACATGAATGGCTGTTGAAACAACCAACAAATGTTTATTGAAATAACAATTGGACCCAGTTTGTAAGCATGGTAATAGCAACACTCTTATCACAAGCATTTATGGTTGAAAGAATTGTGTTTTGAGATTACTGCACTATTTTATTGTGGCTTGTCTAGGGAGTAACAGAAACCACATTGTGGCCAGGATATTATAAAGTATCAATTATGTTAATATAT
>DWRA01000755.1:0-21400 GCA_018250295.1 Spathilepia clonius | reverse complement strand
GATAAATGGTCTATTCAACACAAAAATAATTTTTCTATTCGAACCAGTAGTTCCTGAGATTAGCGCATTTAAACAAACAAACTCTCCAGCTTTATAATATTAGTATAGATTGTTTTTATTTACGTTAATTATTTAATTTTGTTTCTATTGTCATTTTATTTTATTTTTTTTAACACCTACCACAAGTTCTCAGTGCTCACCCAGGGTTGACTGGGAGAGAATGCCATTAAGCATTAAGTTTAACCTTTTGTAACTTCATTTGTTTGAGATGTAGCAATAAATACTTAAAATAAATATACAATTGGAGGGAGACATGAAATTTATGTATAAAAATATTTTATCATTTCTGTATCACAGTATTGAATACAAATCTTCATACAGTACAAATAGTCCTGTAAATTTTTAAATTGCACATTAATCAATTGCTTTTATGGTTCCTTATGTATCAATTTAAGATTATTTTTATCGTATTTTAATTTCATTAATCCCCTATTTATTTGTATTAATATTATCAACATCTGTCAACATAAATTAATATGTCACACCAAATATTAATCAGGCAGCAGAATCTGTCAAGATTCAAGTTATCAATGTAATAGAAGTTAGTGTTGAAGTACTGTTGATGCGAAAATATAGAATAAACAGGAAAACAATATTACACTTGACATTTTGAAGGTTAGGTTACATAATTGTACAAATCTAGACTTAAAACTAGTGAAAGTCTACTTAAAAATACTCTCTTCTTTTTTAAATATTCACGTGTTTGTAAAATTACAACTGCTGTTGCTAGAGAACTTTCAATGAACGTAACTAACAAGTTTTACTAACTGGTTAATTGAACATTACCTTAATTTCGAATGTGGCCTCCGATTTTGTGCTATATTTCGCATTAGACGTCGTTACGACTGGGGTTGCGGCTTTCTAAAACACGACAGATACAGTTATAAGCATTCCTTGTTTACTAAACCTGGCTGCATACGGCATTCTTTTTTAAAATTCGAAATCTCATGACCTACCGTGACGGTGCCACTAAGAAGCTTAGCAGCAGATGGGAATATTTTACTCATTTCTGCTATTAATCGTTCGATGAAGCCCAGATTTATCAAGTGACCCTTCTTAAGGATCACTTTTATATAAATTTATGTAAAAATAACTAAAAATGAGCAGCCGACGACCCCTAAACCAGACGTCTTGAGACCACAATGACATTCAGTGACAATCTATGTCATATGTCATTAGGACAAAAGGTCATTTGTGTACGTCCAGAAATTGTATTTATAAGTCAGAGTTTCTTTAACAATAAGTATTATATATCCATTTAATATTAACAACAAGTAAGAACAACAAACGATCTACTTATATATTTAATAGAAAAGTATCTGTATCAGTTATAAAGCAGAGTAACAAAAAGACAAGTTATTTAAGTTACTGGCGAAAAACAAATCGCTCCTCATCGGAAGAAGAACAATCCATTCTGTCTACGAGCCGCAATAACTGTCTGTGTTTTAACAACGTTGTTTTTAATCTATACTGTTGTAAATGACGTCAAAAAATGACAATTGCATCTGACAATGACACATGAAAAACGGAATTTCAACACAATTTCAGATGACTAATCGCATCGAACGTTGTTCTTGATTCTCGTGATTTATATAAAAGCAAGGAGCCTACTATTCTCCGAGTTCATACGTGTATGTTAATTTCGTCAAACGTTTCGTCATTTGGAGGCCTTGTTGTGAAGAGATTTTTCTAGAAGACTAACTACATATTAAAGTTTTTAAAAATGGAATTCCCACATATCGGAAAGAATTGTTCCTACACATCCTGCAATAAATTGGGTAACTAATGTTTTGTTATATTCACAATATGTTAACATTAACTTTTGAAGGTATTACAAGACTAATTGTATTCGAGGGTAAATACAGGGTAGATTTGTTTGTCCTATGTTTTGGTTCGTGGGTATTGCAAGTGATAGGAATTACGAAATCTATCATATTGTGGTAAGTTTCTGCGTAATTTGGAACTAAAGTTACTAATTATAAAATTATAATTTTTTTGACAAAACTTAATTTTTGTTTTATAAATACATGTAGACAATAAAAATCTATCTTCCTTTTATCATTATTATTATACTTAGATTTGCTCACAAAAAATGCAAGTCATTCAGTGATGACAAGTTTTGTCTTTCATAACTTATATTATCTATACAGTAACAACATTTGTAAAGACTTATTAAATTGAATTGTTCCAGATTTCCTGCCCATGAAATGTGACGCGTGCAAAGAAGTGTTTTGGTAAATATTTCTTATTTACATTTGGATCTACATATGCAAACAGGAACCAATCCACACACATGCCGAAATCATTAAAAATGTTTATGATTTTCAGCAATATTATATTTGTATACATGGCATTATTGTAAATAGATTTTATTAAAAACCTAAAATTGTATAGTACACAAATTTTTGACAAAAATGGCTTTTTCTCAAAACTGTCATTGTGTGGGTTGATTCTGTTTTGCATAAGTAGGTCCATTTATTTTACAATATTTTGACATTCACGTGTCAGCTAGAACTAAAATCCTCGAAAAGAAATTTCTAAGAAATTTACTTCGACTACAAATATTTTACAATTTTCTGCAAATGCTGACCACGTTTCGCTGTGGCTCAATCCAATATTAACGAACAGGTAAGTAAACAAAAATTCTGTTCCGATTCCCGTAGGAACTTCGGAATAAAACATATATATAATAATGCTACGTTGTATTAAAATTTCAAGTCAATTCAAAAACTCATTTTACAAGGTCCTAATCCGTTTTGAGTTGTACCTTACAAAGGTGATAGAACCCTTTGTAGTTCGACTCCGGCGGCACTACCACCACACTTATTTCTGCCTAATAACAACCGTGTTAAGCGATGCTCTCTTCTGGTTTGAAGGGTGTGGTAAGGGAGATAAACTTATCGACGCATTCCAATTTAGTCCTCAGGGGCAGTAACGCATTTGTGGTCAACTTCAGTTGGGATTCTGGTCTAATCTGGGGTGGATCACAAATGTCCATAGGCCGCAGATGCCACTTACCATCAAGTGGACTGCATGCTTGTTTGCTACTCCATCGTATAAAAAAAGAAACTATTTTATATTTTGGTTAGTGGTTAGTGTATATAGTATACAAAAGAGTGTCTCTTTTGTTAGTTAGTTAAACAATTTTCTTTTTTCTTTTATTTGAGAGCTATTGACGAGATTTAGGGCGCACGCTAAAAATGACGCTTAAAAAGTTTTTAATTTTTCTACAATGATTATTGTCGATTTCGAACATTAGGCAAAAAGTAGTCTCACACTGTACTCATGCACATGTTTTTAATTAATATAGCAATACCGACAAACATTACTCTTCTCACATATATAAAATTTTACAGATTCACGAGTGTTATACAGAAAAGGCAATGTATACTACATCAACGCGCATACAGTTAAGGTGTACGACGATCGTATTGAGGCGGAGGATTGTGACGGGAACCCTGTCGACTCCGACACAGACCGCTCCGAACAAAGTGCCGACTCTGATTATGATTTCTAAAATTGTTGACTAAATGGCCATAAATAGACTAAGTCTTAGAGATTTGCTATATAGGTAATATATGAGCAAAGCTGACAATTATATGGTTGTTTGTTGATTATCTATCATAGCATTTCCAAAGTTTGACGTCAGGCAGGCAGCCGGTCGCAATATAATTGCATTTTATCGTTAGTCATTGTTTGTTAAGTTTAGAAAATCATGTATTCCGACTCCTATGATAAGGTTTGAAGACCATGTTAATTCATAAACAAATGGTGAATAATTTTTTTGTATATAAATGTATGACTTAATTATGTTCTTGATGTAGTATATAGTGCCTCGTCTCCACTCTCATTATTTAACTGTATCTCCAAACACTTGTATTCTTAAGAGATTCGCCAAGTTGTTTATGATTTAACAGGTAAAAAGAAAAATCGCAGTGATACATCACCTCAAAATCTCGTTGTAACTGGGAAAAGAGCCCGAAAAACTGTCGCAAAAACTAGCTGGAGCGACTCCAATGAGTCTGACAGTGACCCATTTAAAACAGATGAGGAGTCAGATGAGTGGGAACCGTCCAGTGAGTTTACAGAAACTATTGATTAATGTATAGTTTAAGAGATGAATAAAGTTTTTAAAATACACACCATATGTTTTATTTCATGTGATTTCATTCTGTACATACTATCATCTGTAAGAGACACCAACTACTCTTAAATTGCTAGTACCAAATAGTTGTGAGTAACATGGTGTATTAAGTTTAAAAGTGGGAATGTATAATATGCATATATATAAGGTATATTATAAACAATGTTTGTATTTTTTATAATAAGAATTAACAAAGCCACTTAACTACAAATTGCCAGAGAAAATTGATATCTGTAATGAAATATAGATAGGACTGGAGTCCTACCTGAAGTGGTATTTTGCATTGCGACTCATGAATACTCGTGTTTCTTTCTTACTACACTACAAACCAAACTTGGTAGGCAGAAATAGTTGTGAAAATGGTCTTTCTGGATTCCAGAGGCAGTGTAATACAGAGGTATGAGGTTTTCTAATTCTGTATTCAGGGTTCGTACTTTAAGAAGGGCAGACTACGTAGAACACCCATTCTACCTAAGGTTAATTACAGACATACATGAGCGGCAGTGACCCTACCTTCAGATTGACCATATGCTTGGCTATTATAAGATAAAAATAATACTGAACATCTTTTAGATTATGGACGTACAGGACTCGTGTCGCATTAGAAACCAGGTGGTAGAGACAAGAGTATATTAATAGAAGCCCTCATCGTCGGAGTGGTGCTCGTGCTCGGGCCAGCGCGCGAGCAGCAGCGGCGGCGGCGCCTCCCCGCCGCGCAGGCGCAGCGCGTACACGGCCGCCTCCACCTTGGCCACGTTGTTGCGCGTCGTGTTCATCTTGCGCGCGAGCTCCTTGCCGATGCGGTATAAACCTGGAGCGGACAATGCATTTCGGCATTTCGTTACTACCAATGCTACACCTGTCAATCGATAACAGCAAGTAAGCAAAGCAGTGCTGTATAAGCTGTATTCTAATTTGGTTGGTGTGGAGATATTAAAAAGGCATTCTATCTAACACATTCTGTGTAGAAATATAAGTGTTGATAGTACAACACACACAAAGATGAGTGCTGATACATCTAAACCGAGAACTGCAATCTTAATTCACCATTTAAACATCAGTCTGGTAGGGTATCAAACCTAGAACCCATTGAGTGTCAATTTTAATGTGGTGTGGTTTCAAGGTGTACTGTTCTTATCTGAGTTTGATCACAAATGTCAGTGGGCGACACTGACCACTTACTATCTGTTAGACTGAATATATGTTTGCTACTATCATAAAAAATATCATGTTTACTACATACAAGATGTAAAATTTTGTTTTTTCTTGAAGTATTAAAAAAACTAATGCTAACACCTCTCCTTAAAAACTGACTGTAAGTAGTCAGTTTTTACACATATATAATATAAAAAATTATACAATATATAAAAAAATTATGTGGTCCAGGAATTGATGAGTTTTTTAAATTTGTTATCATAAGTACTAAATGTGATGTTAATAAAGATCATAGACAACACCAGTTTGTGTAATAATGGGCAACAGAATAAATAAGTTATGTTCATATTAGATAATACATACCTAAATATCCAGTATACAAATCTCTCACAACTTGACACACATAGAAACATTCTTCACTATCTCCACTGGAAATGCTATTGATGGCTCGTCTCATCAGCTCTCCGGTCAAATCTGAGATCCCTAGAATATAGTCAGAACATGGCAACAAAGTCACCACAGTTTTTTCCTCTGCATCATCAGTGTCTTTAACTGTATTCTGAAATTCCTTTTTTACTTCTTCATAAGTAATGATGTATCTACTCTCCATTAATGAACATAATGTTCTGGCTTCGATGAATTCCTGGAAGCCTGCTGTGACAGCATGGGAGTGCAAGTAAGCTGGAGTGTTCTCAAGTTCTAAGCCAACAGACTTAATGGGTCCTCTCAGCAGTTTGTTCAAACGCTCCTTAGCTTCACTTACTGCTTTTGCTGTAGATTCTTTCCTAAAAATATTAGTTTTAGAAACATGAAGTTTTTAATAAATCCATAATATCAATGTTAGTTGTAAAGGATTAAAATATATCACATAATGTCAATATATTAAAGGGTTAAAATAACATCAGGGTTCTAGAATTACTAGAGAAGAATTGAAGACTGAAGAAATTTTACTTGACATCTGTAAGCTTGGCCAAGGCATAATATATTACAAAGGAACATATTGACAATAGACTATCTACATGAAAAAAAAATCATAAAGACAAGCTCATTTTAATGTTAACAGAGTACAGTAGCAATCCATTGTACCACAAAGGTGCTGACTACCTTCCACTTACGTAATCGCCGAATGCAGTAGAAAGATAATCCGCTTGCTTTCAATGGTAATATCTCGAGACAATTTAACAAGTCTCTCATGGCGGTCTTGACGTGCATTGAGCTTTTCAGCAGCACTCCTGAACATAGCCAGTACTGGGCTGTCTGGTGCCAGGGAGATGCTGGGCTCCCGTGACGAAGACGGCTGCTGGTTGCGATTGCGGTTACCACGATATCTACCTGTGGATGAATTCAGTAATTATACATAAGTACATTTAAAGCAGTAATGGCCTAGTACATTAAAAATTGGCAACTATTGCTAGGGTTCCAGAAATACAAAGTTCGTTATCCAGGTACCTTATATGCGTTTTAAAAAAAACATTTGTTTAAAAGTATTAAACTTAAATAAGAAGATTTTAAAGATGCAAAATATCTACCCATTTGCATACGCCCAGCGCGCAGAAGTGTGGCTTAAACACTTTCTACTGTGAGAGCAAACCAGGACCCAGATTAGGGACTACAATCGGTCTATGATGAAATATAATCCAAAATATAACGTAATTATTGAAGGTTAGTCGGATTTGGTAGATTATTACAGATTCGAAGTCGTGAATTGATTATAATACTGGAGTAGGATTTCAGAGACCTATAGTCAGAAAATCTTATCCAAAAGTTGTATAACTTAAATGTTTAAAAAATATAGTTTGCGAAACAGAATATTTATTTTATTTGTGAATAATTACAAAATTGTAACATACCTCGAGATGACATGGTTTATTAAACTGATTATTAATTGCTGTAGCAGTTTTTACAGTCCATACATTTACGGGATATCTAAACTATGCAAATTATTTTTGTTTCCGCAAACCACATGTACACAATCATATATAAACAAAACAAACATCAAACATTGGTTTTGGAAAATTTGGCATTTATCGTCTGTGTCGTTATTGTCATATTCAAGATAACAGTTCGGAGTAAACAACAATTACTCTGAGTAAGTTAACTATTAAGTAATACGGACAGATAATTGAACAATGTGATCATATTCATGTCATCATCTGATAATTTCTATCAGAATAGGAGTAAAATAATATTGTAATTATGTTTATAAATATTAAAGTCGAAGAGTAAAACATACGTCGTGTAATAAGTGTTTAGCACTCTTTTTTATCTGCGGGTTGGAACTTGACAGTTAATAATCTTGTCAAGATTATTAATTGTCATTAATGACAGTTGTAAATTTTACTTGACTCTCGAGGTAGGGGGTGTGTACGTTGTAGCGGAAATTAGAAATTATTTATCAGATGGATAGAAATTTTATACACCAGACATTATCAACCGAGTATTTTCAATAACACTGTATTATTTGTCGCAGGAGTTCGCGTTGACTGCCCAGAGTCCGCGAATTCAGCTATTCTTCTCAACTGATAATACCGGTTGTCTGATTAATTCGTCGTGTGATAAAAGGTATTTATACCATTTTTATCCTTGCTCTACAGAGTCAGACTAATTAAATTATGTTAAAGTTAATGTTTTTATCAATTAATGTTATATTTTTCAGAGTGAACCATGTCGCAAACGCTCACTTTTGGTGACTCATGCGCCCCGATAACTTGTCATGCATGGAATAAGGATAGGAGCCGTAAGTAATAAATTTAATATTCTATGTAATCAACACGATAAGTGCCTATTTCAGCCTTTTAAAAGGTAGTAGAACCTTTGATGACTAGACTTATAAAGCACCACTGCTACAGTTACATATTTCTGCAGGATGGTAGTGTCACGCGATGTTGTGTTGTAAATTTAAAGGTAAGTAAGAGACCCTGAGGACTAAGTTGGAACACTTCAGATAACGATTCAAACCAAAATATATAAGTATTTAACACTGCTGTTATAGGCAGAAATAGGTGTGGTCATGGTGCATCCAGAGTGAAACCAAAAAGGGTTCTACCATTTTCAATATCTTTAAATTAGCAAGATAGTAGCATTGTATTAACCACTATTTTGTATAAGAAACAACTATTTGTGTGCGAAAGGTGGTATAACCCTTTGTAGTTAGACTTCAGCGGCACCACTGCCACACTCATTACTGCCTCATAACAGCAGTTCTAGTTCTAGCAATGTTCTAGTTTGAATAAGTAATGAGGCGTTCCAACTTAATTCTCAGGGGTAGCAACGCATCTGTGGTCGACTTCAGTTGTGATTCTGGTCTTATCTAGGGTGGTTCACAAATGTCCATAGGTGGCAGTTGCCACATACCATCAGGTGAACTGCATGCTCGTTTGCGACTCGATTGTATAAAAACAAAATTGTTGACCATCCCAAGTTCTGCAGCAGCAGTTCTTCTAATCATCTAATTTAAAAATGCTCTTATAGTATAAAAATTGCAAAGATCATGCAAACTAGTACACAATGATTTACATAAATTTCTCTAGCATTTAATGTATGTGTCTCCAAACATGTAGTTAGTTTTCCTTGTGTCATGCTATAATTATCAAAGTTCCTGAGTTCAAAATTTGTTGTTTGGTAATAGAATTAATGTAATACTTTACTTATTACTGGAGCAATTTTGTAATGTATATACTTTTCAGTATTGTCTAATTTGTTATGGTATTTTGCAGAAATTGCTTTTTCTCCGAACAACAATGAAGTGCATATCTACCAAAAGGAGGGCAGCGAGTGGAAGCAAACCAATAATTTAGTGGAACATGACCTCAGAGTTATGGGCATAGACTGGGCACCGAATACTAACAGGATAGTTACCTGCTCAGTGGATCGAAATGCATATGTGTGGACGCAGACTGAAGATGGTAAATGGAACACTACCCTTGTTTTGTTACGTATCAACCGTGCTGCCACCTGTGTGAAATGGTCACCAATGGAGAATAAATTTGCAGTAGGCTCTGGAGCTCGCTTGATTTCTATTTGTTACTTTGAGAAAGAAAATAACTGGTGGGTGTCCAAGCATATCAAAAAACCCATTCGTTCAACCGTAACTACACTAGATTGGCACCCTAACAACATTCTACTTGTTGCTGGTTCTACCGATTTCAAAGTTAGGGTCTTCTCAGCCTATATAAAAGATATTGAAGATCAACCCGGTCCTAATGTTTGGGGATCAAAATTACCATTAGGACAGCTGTTGGCTGAATTTCCATTCTCTTCAGGTAGTGGTTGGATCCACAGCGTGTCATTTTCGGCTGACGGGAGAAAAGTAGCTTGGGTAGGGCACGACAGCTCGATCAACGTAGCCGACGCTACTCAAGGTAGAACTGTAATTAAACTTAAGACTGAATATCTGCCATTCCTGGGATGCAATTGGATATCCAATAACTCCTTAATTGTAGCTGGACACAGTTGCATTCCATTACTTTACTGCCACGACGGCGATGAGATTAAATTCGTCGCCAAATTGGACAATACTCAGAGGAAGGAGTCCGGAGGTTTGTCTGCCATGAAGAAATTCCAGTCGCTTGACCGCCAAGCTCGTATTGAAACCAGCGACACATACTTGGATTCTATTCACCAGAATGCTATTACTTGCATTAGCCTTTACAAGGGCACAAAAGCTAATGCAAAGAAGTTCAGCACTTCGGGACTGGATGGACAATTAGTTATCTGGGACTTGGACTCATTGGAAAAGTCTATCGAGGGCCTGCAGATTGTTTAATGATACACAGCCAAATAATGTATTATTTTATTTATTTTATAAGGGATAATATAATCAGTTTGCGTGCGAGTTCTGAAATCACTCAATAAGGTTGGGATAACACGGAAAGCTGTGAAAAACCATCACAATCACAGTTGGATCAGTCTAGCCAGAAGAAAACGTGAAGCAAACAGCGGTGAGTGAATTCAGCGCTCCATACAGTAAAAACTTCAAATATACAGAATAAACTATAATTTATAGGTACAACATCTATGTTTTTTATTATACAATTTAGATTTTAACATTGATAATCAAATAATTTAAATTTATATAATATAAATTACGCAATAAGACTACTACACGCTAGTAATAGATCACTTTTAATACTACTGAAGTACTGATTGCTGTCATTATTACATTAAAAATTAAGGAATCAAAGAGTCGTGTTATGATTTACCTAGCGTAGTGTCGCATGTTTAACAATAAACTACTAAGTGATAGTAAACCTACTGAACTATAAGGCCATATTTGTATGCAAGGGCCGACCTTTACTTTTATGAGGAAGGAGCTTGATTTAAAATTGGCGCCCATTTACACTAAAGTGTGACGTATCTGGTCACCGATAACGATTTACAGTACACCAAGATTATCAAGGATGATAAGATTATCATGAAAAAATTTTCATTAATTGCTTAGCAAGCGAGTTACAAATCAGATACAGAAAAATACAGCGTAACAGTTATTGTCAATTTGGCGCTCCTTCCTGTTCCGATACTTGAGTAGTCTCTGTTACCGGTCTGTAGGGTCGGCTCTGATGCTATGTTAAAATCACTTAACATTATGCAATTCGTCGCCAGATGACATAGTTTGAGATTATGATATAAAGGCAGTTAGCTTGTGCACATACAATCGCTAGCTGTTAATTTCAGTGAGATGACGTATTGCACAATGTGAAGTGGTTTTAGTGCACGGAGACTATGTTGAAGACTGGCCCGATCCGAATGAACACGCGGCGCAGTACTGAACGGAGCTCCGGCTTCAGGTCGAAGCACGTGATTTCGCACAGCAGCGGGTAGTAGCTGGACACGTGTGCCGCAAACTAAACATAGGAAATAAAGCCATTTTAGTTAGTCATCTTACAGCAACGAAGACGATGGATGAGATGTTTCTCCTGAAGTATTCCTGGAATGCTAAGTCATAGACATAAAGTTTAGCGAAATCTGATGTTACAAGAATCCATTAGGGAACAGATCTCCATAGGCGTCAGTAGCCACTTACCATCAGATGGACTGCATGCTCGTTTGCTACTTCTATATTATAAAAAAATAAAACAAAAGGCGCAAAATAATGTATAATATCATAGCAATCTATAACAATTATTTATGACTATTAGATAAATATTAATACAAGAACAGGCATTGTTCTTTGAACGAAGTATCGAGTTCAATAAATATCAAACAATTTATTATTTTCTGTTTTGACTGTCGCGTCAGTTTGGGCAAGTAGTAGGTATGAGCTAGGTTTCTATTTAAATTTTGTATTTACAACTATTTAAATTCTGATCTGTAATTATTTAATACAAATTTGATTTATATTGAAATGGACGAAAATATTATATTACTTATTATTTGGAGCTCCAAGCCGTTAAAAATTGGTTGCCCTTTTCTAGTTTCTTTAGATGCGTAGAAAATAACTATTATCTGTACAAATAAATATAAATGAAATATTTGTTTGTAATGTCAAAATAACAGCTTTTTGCAAATGTATAATATGAAAGGAAATACGGCAAGTATAAACTTAACCGTTAACCTATCCGTTTATTTATCAAAAGAACATTATAAAAATTTGTCTCTCCTTTTGTTACGGCTAGTCACTGCTATGGCTGGACCGATTTTCGGTGAAGGTGAAGTTATGATACTTAGATGATAATATTAAATGAAATTTCGGTTAAATGTATGTAAAGTTAATTTTTTTTAATCGTAGGCGAATCTGCGGGTCATTGTCAGTATGCAATTGATAAGCCAGTACATAAAAATAGGCTTTGTGTGCATGTAATTGATCATTAATTCAATTTAGATCGCTTTTGTGATAGCGAATTATGCCGTGGATATATCTGTACATTCTTTTATGATAAAGTTTCATTTTAGTTATTTTTTATCTGCAGTATTTTATAATCATTTTAGGTACGTTATATTGCGATGTAGTTTTCTTCTAAATGGTAAGCAACTTTATAAAACATAAAGTTTCGTACACTTCGTTAGTATACACAAACTGTTAAAATGCATGTGCGCATTGGATGACATCATCGCAGCGTTATATCGAACTATTAATATGTCAACGTATATGGCAGTTTCCTTATGCGATTATAAGGCAGGCACCTATCTAATTTACTGTATATTTAAATCCATAGATAAGTATCACGTGATAACGGGTGCCACGCGCCAGGAAGTTATGTAATTTAAATTTCTGCCCTTAATATTCATAATGCGCGCCTAGATTTCAAGTAGTCGCTATTGGAAAACAAATGGTAAAGGTACTCACTCTTTCGTCAGGCATTTTCAGTATTCTGGTGAGAATCAGAAGCAGAATTGATGTCCATGCATCTCTATGGGCCTCGTTGTTGAGACCGGCGAAATATTCGAGAGCTTCGCAGCAAATGGTAATGAGACTTTTTTGTACTGCAGGCCAGTGACTCCGCCGAGCTTCATCACTGTACATCTTGAATAATATCCGAAGAACGCAAGCGAGTGATTGGGTTTCTTGTTTCAACATATTAGGCTTCACAGAGCCCTTAAAGTTCGCTTTCCAGAGGACATTCCTCTGTGCGTTGTTAGTATTGAAAGTTTTAGCGAATCGATGACTGCACATGAGACATTCCACAAGTCGCAGCAAGTGTGGTGAACTTAACAGTCGATACATGCCCTGTTCTTCACGCTGACATTCTTGTTCCGTTCCCGGAGTGCCTCCGGTTAATTCGGCGGCGGCAAGCGCCAATGTTTCGGCATCTTCCTTTCTTGATGTTGCTGGATAGAAGACAATGTTATCGATTGTTTGAATTAGTTCCAACTGTACTACACATTTAATTAGCAGGCTGTTGAAGACACGGTTGGAAGATTTCGCGTCATCTCCTTGGGGTTTTTTAAGAATCCCGTGTCGCACGTGTGGCGTTTCTCCTTCCTCGACATCATCAGGTTTCCAAGTAAGCAGCGTAGTGGGGAGTGTGCTATTGAAGATGTCCAACATAATCTGACACGTCTTACTCCAGGTATCTTCATTGAACTTTGTTCCGTTTGAGATGACTAGATTTTCCAAGCAGTTTGTGCCAGATCGAGCTAGTTGCTCATTGTCTTGTTGCACGCACCAGTGAAGCTGTGCGTAGAGTTGCTCCAGCAAGAGGGAACCGAGAATATCAAAATATTGTGTGAAGACGTCGACGATTGCGTACAACGCGTGGTTGCAAGTCGTAGTCATCCATTCGTTCTTTTCCAACTGGTGCTCAGGTAACTTCATATTATCAAAGATCCTAAATAGTATATTAAATAAATCTCTCCACCAATGGGGACGGAATGATTCGCCGTGCGTTTTGATAATCTCAAATAGGACTGTTAGTCCTCGAGTTCGCACATCTAATTTGCAGCGGCTTACGACACAAGAAAGGGAGAACAGGAGAGGAAACCAACCCCTTAACCAAACTCTATCCTCTTCGGGTGCTCCCGGTTCGCCCTCTAATCCTGCATGATCAGCAAACAACTGTGGCGACGCGCCTACAGCCGTTGCGCACGATCTTACCAGTCTTATTGCTTCCATGGAGGTGTCCGGGAACTTTGCGTTGCAGGCAAATTCAGATAAGCATTTTACTGCATCCTGGAAAGAGTCGATCATAGCGTGGAATTGTTTTTCGTATAACTCTGATATTATTTTTCCCGTTGTTTGGAACGCTAAATCAACGATAGCTTCATCTTGATCGCCAGCAGCCAAATGAAATACCGAAAATATGTTTTTCCAACCTGACTTAATGTTTGGTGCTTGCGAGTTAACCATCTGAGCGATACATCTGACCACCATGTCTCTTATTGTTGGGGAACTGTTTTTCTTCATTATGTGTTCAAAAGGTCTCAAAAAGTCTTTCTGAAACTTGAAATTAGCAAATTCTCCCTTTTCTATGAATTTCATAGACAGTTGTCTCAAGGAATCAACTGCAAAAAATGCTATATCTTCATTAGTACTGCAACCAACTTTATTGAAATGGTCACCTAGTACTTGCCAAATGCGGGACCATTGGAGCCTAATACGACCCATATTGTAATAAGATATCTCCACAATCTTTTGCAAGGAGAACATGCGCGGATTTGTTGGATGACTTAGTTCATCTAAGGAAACTTGGCAAAGAGCCTTGACAAAGTCAACTATTGCGTCACCATCTAGCCTTGTAGACCCGGTGAATATTCTATCAACCGCTACTACAACACTTTGTGAGCTTGTTTCTCCAATATGTTCCTTGACACTAGGGTCTAAAGACATGAGGCTGAATTTCAAAGAATCTGGTTGTGGTTTTATGCCCGACCCTGATAAAAATTGAGGTCGAACTCCAGTCCCTATTAGCTGTGCTAACTCCAACTGGGATATACATTTAACCACATCTAACCAACTGTAACCGAGATAGTTTCCATCTGTATGGGCAACTGTAATTAGAGTCTTAATTGTGTCAATGTTCTTTGCTTTCATTTCGGTGATCGGCGAATTTGCGGTCAACAGGGTAAAGCGGGCTAGGGCTTGTACGTATGCATCCCTTTCGAGTGACATATGGAAGATGCAAGCGATGCGAATGGCGCATCTAATGCCATCCAAACACAGTGAAGCTATTTCGGGATCATCACAGTCTTGTAATCCTACAGAGAATGCTGCAAGGAATGGCGTCCATGCCATCTTGAACATCGGCCTCACATGCTCGACGTGTTTGGCTGTCGTAAACGGCGTTTGTACGTGCGACACTGATTCCATTAGATTCTTTGCTGCTGTTGATATTTGTTCCATTTCCATGTTCCATATCAATTTACGTTTCTTTTCATTGGCAATCATATGTTTCCCTGGTTTGGACGTATTTTTCATTTTTATTTCATGGCCAGCAATTTCATCATATATTTGCGACAGGTATTCACGAGGTAGATCATTATTGTCACTAATACCGCTATTTAATTTAATATATTGTTCTTTTGTCATTTTATTCTTGACTTGTGGCGAATGCAAATCTGTTGTGAGCATTATTATGGAAAACGCTAATACGTAAACAGTGTCGGCACTCGTAAATAGAGTGTTAGTCGGATTGCATTCACAATATCGAGCCGCAAACTTCTCCATTAATCTGTCTATCTTTTGTGCTTCTCCAGGCAGTCTGAAGCCCTCTAAGAAATGACGAAGTGCAGCAACTATATCCATATTAGAAAACTTCATAGAGTCCACATAAGCATACATAACCTCCTTTGAATGGTCGTCATTTTCTCCTAAATATTCACCAATAAATATTTTGTCAATTCTTTCATCAGTTAATAGCCACTCAGCGATTTCTTTTGTGGAAGTACCCAGAAGACCTTGCTCTTGAAGAAATGCCACTCCTTTCTTAGGTTTTCTATTAAACAAGTCAATACCTGTTTCCCAAACTTCCTTCTGTTGTTTCAAGACCTCAAACTGTTCAGGAGAATCCAATGTTTCCCTGTTGCCAATATTGCTAGATCCTGTAGAGACCAGACTTAGACTTGAGCCTCCATGAGACTTAATACTATGGTGATCTGTGTCTTCTTTGACTGGCCTTTCTCCAAGGGTAGTTTGCATGTTTGGATTGATATAAAGTTCTTTGCTCCATTCTACCATGCATTTTAGAATTGAAACGAGACATTCAAGTCCTCTGATCCTCATAGACTTCTCTTGGTTTGGAGTAGCTCCTAATTCCAAAGCTTGTCTACCTTGTGCAATCTTCGACACATCATTTACTAGCCTTTGGAATAGATTTGCTGCAGATAAGTCACAATCGTAGTTCACATAAATATCAACAACACTCTGAGCATCGCCACAGATCCTAGTTAGGGCCTGAATTACCATCCACTTGTGCTCAAATGAAGAGCTAGAGGTCTCTAAAATATTCATAAATATTTCTTTGAAGAACACCTCTATCTGTTTCTTTAAATGGACTTTGAAATTTTGAAGCAGAGCTAAGAATATAGCCAAAGAAAGCTCAAATACTTCAGGTACAGAACTGACCCCATTTTTAGATAGTGCTACACAAAGATATTGCTTGATAGCAGTTATAAACATCTCATTATTTCTAAATACAGGACCAGCATTTTGAAGAATAGATAGCAGTAAATGCAGGGATAGAATTTTTGATCTCAATTCATGTGATTTAGGGTCAGGGGTGCCTTCAGGTAAAGGCTTCATGGATAATTTGCATAATGCTCTGAATACTAGGAAAGCATCTTTGTGGAGAACATGTGTAAATTTAGCTGTAACTGAATTGTCATTCTCAGAAGCAACATCAACACTTTCTTGTGAAGGAATCCTTGTGATTGAAGCTTCTGTATTTGCCTGTCCATTGCTCTCTTGTGAAACGCTTCCAGAGTCAGATGGATTTTCATTATTGTCAGGACTATGACTTAAGTCATCGGTATTTTTCTTAGAAGCAATTGTTACAGCATTGTCTATTACTGAATCAACAATTTGCTTAGCAATCATTTTTGCCTCTAAAATCTCATCCACTCTTTCTTCATGAGACAGCTGATTGTCTTTACTTTCTTGAGTAACATGGTTCCCTTGCTGCTCCTCCATGTTAAGGTTGCCATTGGGCATTTTATGATGTAATTCAGAGGGTTGGTTGCTGTTTCCTTCAGACTCTAAGGCCTGATTCTCCATTTTAGTAAATATAACATTAAGCATTTGTGTTAGTGTTGCTCTGGCCGTTGTCTGATTAATAAGATTCTTACTGGCTAAATAAATATTATAACATGTTCTGACAGCAAGCAGTACAGTCCCCTCATGGACCTCCACATGCTGGCTAGTGATTACTGTGAGGAGGGCCTTAATTATTTGAAGCTGTACACCTTCATCAGTCTGTGGACCATTGAAGCAACTGCAAATTGTTTCAACGATTCTGTCTATGAGAAGTTTTCGTGGTGTAGTGGAATCAGGAATGTTGCCAGTCAAGTGGCCATATGCAATTAATTTCTGCAGGCAATCTAGTGCAGTGACCACTATCCTGGAAGCTTTGCTCTGGCATGCCAGTTCAAACGGTAAGAAGTACTTCTCAGCAGTAATGATATTAGAGGAGTCATTTTTTGGTAGGGGAAGGGTGCCTGATGTTGGACTTTCTGATAATTCCACCTGACCTCCATTTTTTAACTCTTCTTTTATTTCCTCTGTAATAAGAGAACTTACATTGAGATGATTATAAGCATGTAATTGTAAAATAAATTGGTTATAAAGTTATAAGCTGTTCTCTTAGCCAATCCAATGATATTTATAAAATAATTCAAATTTTAATGGATAACATCAAATCTATTAAATCAAAGTGCAACTATACACTTCATTACCAATTATATACACTTCACTGGGCATCATTATATATTGAATAAATAAGTATAATATAAAAACTTTAAACAAAATTTATAACTACAACATTGAATTTTATATAAGATAAGAAATATATGAGGAAAACAAAAATATGATTCATTCAAGCTAATTATTTTGCAATAACACTCCTTGCTTTCTTATACATTTTGCAACAGCCATATCTGGGCCAGCACTTCAAATTACTTTGGAGTGTCGTATTACAGACAGAGCCAAGTACCAATTAATAGCGTTAATATTCGATCACAACCGTGCGCCTAACTCGTGAAAATACACAATCCCTCACTACCAGTTTACAAGGTCATGGCACCAATCGCCACTCGAATAAAAACTGTATCAATTTCACAACTTAATCCATAATTTAATTAGGAAAACCTGTAACACAGCTACATCAACGAATAATTACGTTATCTATCCGTTACAACGTCAAGATGTCTTACCGAGGGCGACTTCACAGGATTTTTTCAACTGACTGTGATAGGACCTTTTTATGTCCTTGTCCGCTAATATTTTTTCCAAAGCTCTGACTATAAACATCTCTTTAGTTTTCAAGTTGGTTTGCATCATTAGTTTATGGCAATCACTCCATTCGTTCCAACCGGAGTCGACTTAGTTCCACGGTGGTCTTGTCATTTACGTTAATTTGTTTTGAGGCACTGTTGTATTATATTCGCAAGTTATTTGCGCATCCGAATATAGCACAAATTAAACATCACAAAAGTTCAAACGGCAAACAATATACGTGAATCCATTTTAGCGAAACAGGGATTTCTCTATTCACACCTCATCACAAACATGTCATTTATAAAAGCTGCGTTCATTATCTGCGACCAAAGAAAGAATTGATTGACTATTGATACGCAATCGTTTTATTCTATATTTAAAGCCATAGTACTAATTTTGTAATGCAGTTTTAGGACATAAAATGCATGAATGAGTACAAATATTGTTAAAGTAAATTCATATAATATCATAAAATTTAAACAAATGACTTATTTCGATTGGATGCAAATTAGATGAAAAGAAACGCGTATTGTCAACATTTATTCTGAGTTTCGGAAGCGTTCATTATAAGTAATAAATTTCGAAATTACTTGTATATGTTATCGTAGCTATTTTTAACTTTAAAATATATAAAAATAATGTAATTACGTACTTTTAAATAATCTTTTTTTGTTAAAAATATTTTAGAGGCTGATTTCCATTTCATAACTTGTATAGTAATAGTGGCTATATTATCTGTGTTCTACAGAACTGTTCGAAAAAAAATTTAATATGACGTATGGGGCCTGCGAGTGACGATCGGATGAGCGCCGTTATTTACAGATTTTTGTGATTTTTAGAATTAATAACACAAACAAGGTTTTTAGTTTATAGTTGTTTTGTGCGTGTTAAACAAAATTGCTTCCACAATGACTGTTACGCGGGTGGCGGAATCCCGCACAGAATTTAAATTAAAAACTCTACCGGAGGACGCGATTTCAAGTGTAAAATTTGCTCCAAAATCAAACCAATTCCTTCTTGTATCCTCATGGGATTGTTCAGTGAGGCTTTACGATGTTTCAGCGAATATAGAGCGACATAAATACAACCATGAATTGCCTGTACTTGATGTCTGTTTTCGGGTATGTTGAAATACTGGTCAGCGCAATTCCTATATACTTATTTATATCCTCTTTATTGTAAGTTTTATGGTAATTAATTCAGGGACACTGTATTGTAACACTGGACTGTAAAGCAATACACAAATCTTGTTCTTCTATTTCCATTTTAATCATAGTAACTTTGATGTTACTTCCAGGATGCAGTCCACTCGTACAGCGGCGGGCTCGACCAGACTTTGAAAATGTACGATCTAAATGCAACATCGGAGACAATACTCGGAGATCACAAGGGTGCCATACGATGTGTGGAGTTTGCTAACGAGGTAAATGCTGTGCTCACCGGCAGCTGGGACGGTACGGTCAAGATGTGGGACAGCAGAGTACCGAACTGTGTCGGGACATATAACCAGGGGAATGAAAGGGTATGAATATATGTATTATTTTAGTTTATTTTTGCTTTATATTTTATATGGTTGAAGTAGCAAACGAACTTGCAACCTGGTGGTAAGTGCAAACTATAACCAATGGACATCTGTAATCAACCTCAGATAACATTAGAACACTACCTGAGGTTGGTCAGAGTTGCATTGCTACCCTCAGGCATTTCGACTCGAGTCCTCAGGGACTAAGTTGCTATGCATCAGATGTGTCTCTCACCACAGACCTACTTATACAGTACAGTACTATTACTGTACATGTGTGATACATTCAGGTCACTTTGAATCTAAGATTTAGATAGAAAAATATTGTTTTGTTGCCAACTAAATTAGAATATAATATTTCATTTATTTATGAATAGTTACTTGAATCTTGTTTTCAAGTGAATGTTTCTAATTCCTGATATTATCACTCTGTTTTTTTTGTTCTTAAATTATGATATGATAATGGATTTAGTAGCTTCACCCTTTAAGCTGAAATGTATTCAATAATGAATTGTAATTATAGCTGTTTTAATAAGTGTTGTAAAGATGGAAGTGCCAATATAGTTTGCCCGTATCAGTTACTATCGCCATACCAATTAGGTACTACAGTATGAAGCTTTTCTGTGTTTTACAATCAGGACCACTTATTATTAGATGCGTTGTAAACTTGTTTGTAACTCCAATCTTATAAATCTGATTACAATTTTCAGGTGTACACAATGAGTATAGTCGGTGAAAAATTTGTAGTGGGCACATCTGGACGTAAGATCTTTGTCTGGGATGTTCGTAACATGGGCCACGTTAACCAGAGGCGGGAGTCCTCTCTCAAGTACCAGACACGGTGCATCCGGGTGTTTCCTAACAAGCAGGGCTACGTCCTCAGTTCCATTGAGGGTAGAGTTGCTGTGGAATATTTGGACAGTAATCCGGAAGTTCAAAAGAAGAAATATGCATTTAAATGTCACAGAACTAAGGATGGAGGTATGTAGTGCTTAATGCAGTTTTCAGTTATCTCTGCATTAGCTTAAATATTATTATACCATAGTGATGTATCTCATTACTCTCTCTGCATATACTTCCTTATATAATTTAGATTTAATTATGCTCTTATGTATAAATCCCATGTTTACCTGAAAACTTTGTCAATATTAATTCAGAGTTCAACTTACAAACAATGTAATGTTCCGATTGCTAAAGCAATAACTTCATCGACAGCAAAAACAAATGATTGTACTAATAATATTCTTATTAAAGGTCTAGAGAAGATATACCCAGTGAATGCTATAAGCTTCCACTCAGTGTACAACACATTTGCGACGGGCGGCTCTGATGGCTATGTCAACATCTGGGATGGATTTAATAAGAAACGCCTCTGTCAGTTCCACAGGTGAATACATTTAACTATGTGCTTTATCATAACAGTTATCTCTTTTTCTTCATGAAATATATTACATACAGTACTTGTAATAATTTTTTTTTATATACAATGGGATAGTAATCGAGCATGCAGTCCACCTGTTGTTAAGTGGCAACTGCCGCCCGTGGACGTTTGTGATCCACCCCAGATAAGACCAGAATACAAACTGAAGTCGACCACAGATGCATTGCTACCCCTGAGGACTAAGTTGGAATGCCTCATTAAGTTTATCTCCCT
>DWRA01000754.1:0-21409 GCA_018250295.1 Spathilepia clonius | reverse complement strand
CGGGCGCGGGCGGCGCGGGGGGCGCGGACGGCGCGGCGGCGAGCGGGCCCGCCAGCAGCAGCGGCAGCAGCAGCAGCGGCGCGCGCGGCATGGCACGCTAGTGTCGCGCGGAGCGGCGCGCGCTCGGTTTTGTCGCGCCGCGCGTTGCCCAACCCGTCGCGGCTGGCCGCACACGCTCTACCCTCGCTTTTTTATGCACCATGTTATTGACAACTTTAGGTCCATTACTGGTTATAACCCTTGTATTATTCAATGTTCCGTTTAGCTAACACTTATGTCATAAAAGATAAGTTTTGTATTAATCGCCCTTATTGTTCTCTACTTAACGATGAAACGTTCGATTAAAATAAATTTTAGGCAAATTATACGGTTCTTTTTTAAGGCATGGAAAAGATATGAATTATTGAATTGAGGAATGTGTATTTATATTTAGTTGAAATCATGTAATGATATAGTTGTATATGTTATTAAGAGATGTAATAGGAAAATTCGTTCCAACTGGTATGAAAATATTTGCTAATCATTAAAATAATTTTGTGAACTTTCTACTTGCAGTTGCTGAATATGTTATACAACAGAAAATAACATAAAGCGAACTGGTATTCGAATGTAATTACAGTAGGTACTTACTATAAAGTAAATAATTAACTTTTGGCTTAGTATGGCATTCGATATTGCCTAATTTCAATCTCGGTGATAAATTGAAAGAATAGTTGTACAATTATTTGTGGACAACCATTTTTGATATCATTTTCCTCTTATTACATAAAGGGTTTACTTTTTTCATTCAAACGTGAATTTGCGAGAGTTTTGTAATTATTATTATTTTTAATTCCCTTAGTTCAACATGATGTTTAGAATTTTTCACTGGCGTCACGAAGTTTCTAAATGTGTAGGCCTTACATTACTGTAATATTTTGTCAATATAATCTCTTATGCAACAATAGTTTAGTAGGTGTAATTAAAGATGCCATTGCCTTGAAGCTCAGTGGTCACCATGGCGGTTTGTTAGGTAGATAGTATTGTTATCCAGATAAATAATTTAAATATCACTGCCTTTATGTAGTTTATTATTTCATTCAGATTTTTGGGAAAAAGGAAAAATATTTAAAGATAGATTAGTCAGGAAAAGACTTATTAAATCTTCTTTGTTTATAATAGGAATCCATGTGTTTATAACCAGGCGCGTGGAAAACACTACATGTACTCGTAGACACAACAGTAGAACTGTTAGACACATGTGAGTATATTTAAGTAATGTTAAAACATCTATAGCAATATATTTTATCACCTTTGTTTTTATATAGAAATATTTTGATATAGAAATAGAGCATACAGTGCACCTGATGGTATGTGGCAACTGCCGTCAATCATTCAGATAGCATCGGAATTCTAACTAAGGTCGACCATAGATGTGTTGCTACCCCTGAGGATTAAGTTGGTCTCTTATAAATGTTTCTCCCTTACCGTATTTTTTTAAACCAGAACACAACACCGCTTAGGCGCTGTAATTTGGAGTCACCCAAGGACAATACTGGTTAACAGATGGAATTATCGTCGTTTCCTTACACTATTGCATTCAAATTGGAATGAAAATTGAATAATTTGTTTCAGCAAAACGAATAAGCATATTAAATAAGATTTATCGCGAAGCCGGGTCAAGGGGGAGCCAAATCAAAACCACAGCCAATCGCCTGCGGACTGCTCTTGGCAATGGAAAAGTGGAACAATCACCGAAAAAATACGATTAGTCGAAGCCCTGCAACTGGCGGGTAATAACATTACAATTAGAATCTATTACGATCTGTCACGTTTTCGTATAATTCGGCGTGGATATTATATTATGTTGTCGACTTTCCTAATGCTTCTCACGTCGCTGGTGATGTCATGGTTTATGAGCTAACAGTCACGGTGACATTCGGTAAAATTATAACACCATAACGTGAAATAGAAATGTTGTAAAACATTTATAAAAATAAAGCAACCCTGATGCTGCTAAACACAACTCACTATTCAATGCGCGCCTTGTAAACTTAATTAGCAATACTATATATTTTACATATTGAAAATTTTACTATTTTTATTGCATGTAGCAGTGAAACTTACAGGATAGTAATATAGAAATTTATTATATGGAGCTGAGATTACCGCACAGTTGTAACTACAGTATTAAAAGGATTTTTTCAAGGAAATAAAAGGATTAATTTAGGCAAAATGTTCCACGAATCAAATGAAGTAATAACTATCTATTGACACTTTAGTTTCTTGACGCCTGTCATAATGTAATTGCAATATAATTTAATGATCTTTTGTTGTGTGCCTGCTATGCCATAAGACTAGGTGCTTATCTAGTATTTTGTAAAATTAGAATTTTCTTATCCGAACTAGTTTCATCATGAACTACAATCGTATTATTACCATGGGGAAAGTCGGTACAATATATAACTGACCATTTATATAGCGTCGCATAGCTGTGTCTGTATTTGTAAAAGATGTGACAGATAGCACACACGAGAACTTTTTATTCTCTAAGGAAATGAATAAGTTTACTGAGGTAAAAATAAATAATGAAGTAATTTAGTATAAGTAACAATGGCCGTCAGCTGTTGGAGTGACGCGATACGCAACGGCGGTGTAATTTGCGCGACATATGCGTTACACTCATTTGTAGTTCCGTCTGCGATGATAAAAAATATGCGCACGCGCACCGCGTTAGGGTAATAATTACTCATGGTATATATACCTACAAGGTAAAGAAATACCTCTAATATAAATAGATGATAGACATACATTCTATACAATTTCGAATCTGAGGAAAATATATACTTGTGCCTAATAGGAAACAGCTAAGTGAAAATTAATTACGTCCCTTCTTTGCTTTAATAACGTGTTATCTTAAAAAACACAATTTTACAGTAAACTGTTTTTCAAATTTCAGAAAATTATTTGACTTAATTTTGTATTTTTTTACCTTTATTGTAGATTACGTTTAAACTTTAACACCTTAGCTATCTCACATCATAAAATACACAATTATGTAAAATAATTTTATGAAATTAAAAATGCTCAACTGTGAAATTGTGTTTTTAAAGATAACGACGTATTCTAGTATCTATTTCGCATTATTTATACTTATTTAAACTTTAGAAATGGATATCGGATTCTTATTAACTCAAATGGACACTCGTTTGATGATTCCATGTTATTATTATGATAATAAAAAAAACTAAATATAATGACCGAAAAACGGATAGCGCCTTATGATAATCGGGTAGAGACGGTTGGTTAACGTGGGTTGGCATGAGGGCGGCGGTACACCTGACGTTCCCTGCGCCCTCATTACGCCTTCCCTCTGCAAAGTTAAGGCAAGACAATTATTTGCTTAACTGTACACTGCCTATTTACAAAAACTGTGTTAAACTAAATAGTCTATTCCGCTCTTTTTGATATTTTTGCATAGGAGTTACATTACACACATCTTTCAATTTGTACGCCATATGTGGCAAATGTGAAAACTTTAATATTATGTACTGAACAACTTTGTAACGACACTTCAGCAAATAAAGATATTATTATTATTACTAGTTTAATTTTTGTAATAGATTTTTTTTTATACAAATACAACACAAATAAAGCTTACAATAACAATCGAATCAACTTCTGCGGTAATGTCGTCGAACAGTTAAACTCTACCTACTTTCATCGTATAGTCTGAGACTTGATATTCCGATTGCATATTTTCTAAATTCACCTGCTTTTTAAAGATTTATCATAATTATTATTTAGACAAAAATGTCCATCGAAGTATTACCGCAATCTGTACTACCATAAACCAAGAGAACAGCTATAAGCAACTAATTTGCTATACACGAGTTAAAACTAAATTCCAATGCACCACCACATTAACCTTTTGAACTGGCACCCGCGTGACCACCAACTAACGTACATACTTTCCCAAACTGTTTTCGAGCAGTAAAAAGTTGAGCGTCACTGGCAGCGTACATCGCACGCCGTCATTCATGATGCACGATAAAAAAAGCATTTCTAAAGCCTTAGTGTAACAGTTCCGTTCACGTCTTCACGCTTCTTAAACTATTTATAGCCAACGACAACGACACCGGATACGACAATATATAATATATAACAGACAAAATATAAGATATATATACGACATATACGACAATATATAAGATATAACAACGAGATGATTATTTAAAGTATTATAAATAGTCACAGTTTTGTGACTATTTACGAATATATCATTTTGTTGTAGAAAAGAACTTTAGCTATAACATTCTATGAATCTAGACGACCGTTTTATACTGAAAAATAATCGATGCCAGGTTTATGTGCATATATATCCAATTTAATAAATTATAAATTATTTTTAAAGCTACTGCAAAAAGTAAAATTTAAAAACTTTGCATTGTATTAATTAAAAATACTAAAAAGCAGTCTATAATAAAATAAAATGTGATTGGATAGTCAAGGATCATGGATCTACGGTATAAGCTTAACATCAGGTAGACCATCCTTTTACTGCTTTTTAAAATTAAGTAGAAACTAGATGGAAATCGTGTCGTAGTCGTAAGGCATAAAATGGCGGTTCATTGATGGCAGAGTGTTGGCCGCGTGTTTGCTCGGTCGCGGTCACGCGTCTCCGCGACGAAACGACAAACATTGCTTCTCCCCACCGATAGCGACTTCCTCTCTGTTACAGACTCAGAATCAGATAGAATTTGTTAAATCTACAGTTCCTACTAGCAGGCGGCTCGGTCGCTTATATAAAATGTTTCATTACTCGACCGAGAGTAACCGAGAATATATACCTTCAACAATTATAATAAAACGGTGCGCGCGACGTATTTTATGGGATATCTGCTACCTACTGAAAGTTCCGTGAATATCGGACCAACCGTTTCGCCGATTAGACGGAATAAAAAGAAAAATAGACAGACATAAATAAAAATACTTTAATAGTTTAAAATAAATTTACATTCCTTTGTTTTAAATAAAAAAGCTATTATTTTGACATTACAAACATACGCGTATATATACTTTACATATTTGAATAGATAAAGTATATATCATTTACGACGACGATATGAACGACGCGCGACGGACATTATATACTAACGTAACAACGTAAAGATTTTCATGAAACAACGAAAACTTGTTAGGAAAACATATATAATTTTTATAGGAGCATATACTCTTTATTACGTTAAGTGCTAACTGCCGCCCATGGACATCTGAAACCACTTCTATACAAAACGGGGGTTCTACTAGAAGCCAGATTTGATCATAAAGCGTTGCCACTCCTGAGGACTACGATAGCTGTCTCATATAAAAGTCAGTTGTAAATGTATTTTGATAGTTCCAAATACCGAAAAAGCAATAAAATATTTATGTAGATCATCTACTTGTTAAAAATTAATAATAATCTTCAGGAATTTACAAATGATTACACAATACAATGAGTCATCTTAAGAAAGTGAAGCCTCCATTGAGTTAACAAATTATATAAACAAACATAATTTCAATATAGTCGAGTATTATGACTAAGAAAAATGTCTGGTGTAACGAATTGTATTTAGTTTGATATGAATCAGTGTGTGCACAGGCGATCGCGTACATCGTCATGCTCGTGTGTGTGAATGTGTGTTGGGTTGTTTTAGCAGCTGATTCCTTCTGCAAATAGAAACTCTGAAGATGTGACTCATGGATCGACTGTCGTACGCCTTTCGTCATAGGATATTTTTTTAGAGTCATATACCACTTTGAAGGTGGTAGAATCCCTTGTGGTTTAGTGTCAACGCCATACTTATTTATGTTCATGAAAAAATGGTGTCGATGTGCTGTTGGATTCTGGTTTGCACACTATGGTAAAAACAGTCGCTTATACCAGGCATCATTTAAGTTATGTTCATTAATAAAAATCGATCTATCCAATGTTTTGTCTACCAAAGATTGAGATTTGTCAGTCCTCAGGTTACAGCGCGTATGTGGCAAACCTTAAATAGAGCTATAATCCTATTTGTGGTTGATTTTAGATTTTTATTATTTTCCGCGAATGGTAATTATCGAGAAAAAATAGGCACTATCAAAAATATAGGCAAAGAAAAAAAGTAAGATGTGAACTAATTATTACTGACTTAACTTGATGCTTTTTGGAAGTTGGTGCCATTTACGCACGTACACCTTTTCAAATTCTAAATTTCCGATACATTACTTACTAGGTCACAAGTCTTAACAAAACTGAATCTGTTTTTGTAATAGTGTAGTATATTTGAAAGTGTGTTATCACCTTCGCAGCGAAACAATCCGGCTTTCTCACGTCATTGTGCGGCGACACGGAGTGACATGCGCTGAACAATCGTACCGCGGTAATTAATGAACACCGCGGATAATTAGCTTGTGAGAATGCCGAGTACGAGGTTGCTCTCAGAAGCGCCGCAAAAACATACAATGTTCCTCTGTTTTATACTTGGGATTACATTACAATTAGATCAGTAGAAACCAAAATATTCTTTTTTTTGTTCGATAAAATTAGCAAACAAGCTTGCAGTCCACCTGATAGAAGTGTGAACTGCTGGAAACGGGCATCTGTAATCGATCTCAGAAAAAAATATATACCCTTCCTGCGGTCAGTCACAGATACGCTTCTACCCCTGAGAACTAAGTAATCAAAAGTAAATAGATCGTCATATTTACTATGTGGTCTTATAGCGGCGCCGTGGCGTCGCGGTGCGCGGCGTAGCTTCGATTTCGAAGATTCTGTGAATCGATTAATTAAATTTGCCACGACGAGAAAGCGAGGCGACTCGCTGTAGGCTTCAAACTTTTAAGAAATCGCTATTTACTTAATGCCCAATTCACCTGATAATACAGTCGATATTTCTAAAAATATTTCAGCCAACTATTTTATTGATTCATTGATGATATTGTAGTTTTAAAATAAAACTATTGTACTTTGTTACAAACCGCAGGTAGTTACATATTCAATTAATGAGAACAGCACTTTTAACCAACAAATTTAAGACATACATGAAAGAAATTTTAAGATATACATGAAAATGTTGAAATAAGTAAAATAGGGAACCTGTATAATTTTTGTCATATTTTTTCTAACGCAATCAGAACAATTGGCCAAGAATTTCTTCACGGGTAGCTCCTTACCAGCGCGGCGGTGTCGACAGCGAGCACGCTGTTGGCAAGCTAATCTCATAATAACATGTGTTTAAAATTCCACAGCGTTGCAGAGCAGTAACTCAATATGGTTCGTCTTAACCCTATATAGTGCGAAGATAATGATATGCTCTTAAACGTAGGTGGTAGAAATATTTGTGGTTTTACTACGACGTGGTTGCCGCCACACTTATCTATTTATTATAATATTATGTTTAAAGTCACTTAGCGACTATGACATGTACATGGAGTTAGTCCAGGGATCAAATTTTTAGTTACATTAGTTTACAAATCTACTAAAGTAGTAGTTTGTAGCTGAAGCAGAGACATCTGCCAAATGCAAGCTTGAATTTTCTGCTCACTTATGTTATCAAGGATGTACTTAACAATATGCCCTAGACATTGGGACACCTGTTCAGCTCAGAAAGTTATATGATCCGTTGCAGACAGTAACCACTTAACATCTAGTGGAGATGTTCATTATCTTTTTACTAAAAGTAGTCGTGTTACTTTTAAACAATTGGTAAAGTTCTAGTCGAATTCACACGACGGTTCCGTACCAGCAAATCTTCTATCATTATCTTTACTATTTGTTATTATAACAGTCGTAGAACTAGTGAAATTTTAAAGTGTATATCTTTTTCGCTTTAATAAATATGTCTAAAAACGCCAAATGATATCGGTTTCTTGTCTGGGGGACTCCCTTTATTTCTTTATTTTGTTGTTATATAATAATGTCCTGAGTAACATATATTTTATATAAAAAAATCTATAACGATTCAAGAGAAAGAGCCCCACGACGAATGAACCATTAGACAAACAACGGGGGCTTAGTAGTAAATAGTGTTTTTACCCTTTGGATACGGAACCCTAAATCGTTACTCAAGAAATGTACATAATCTATGTCAAATATTTTAATCAAAATTAAGGTGTAGACTTAGTGAGTGAAGTTAAATATATTCAAGTGTCAGTTTGCTAGGTGCGCTGTTATATTTTTGACCGAATTAAGATATTCTTTTCCTGATTTTATCAACACGTACGTGTGTAAGCTGTCTCACGCAATGAGCATAGTGCCGTGTACCACTCACCTCATGAAACAAGTTCGACACGTATATTTTTAAAAAGTATTGCATAAAATTGCCTCACGAATCCAAATTCGATGCAACAAGTTTGCAAAACGCCTTAAAGCATGCCGATCACGGAAAGCGTTACAGTACAGTTATGTAAAACGGAACCAGGGAAATTTGGCACTCGCGGAGACCAGGCGACCGAGTACTTATTCTGACATTTTTAAGCACCACAAACAATCTTCCATCTCATTTCCTCTTTGTAGTAAGAGCAGGAGAAAATTAAAGATTTTGACTTTCGGAGTTTGAATAAGTCCCCGGAACCGTTTAAACGAGTTGGTGTTGAAGTTTTCAGTATTCAAAGCACGGAGCTCTTAAAGGCTTAAATGCTGGTATACAAATTGTTTGCTCAGTAAACATGAATGCTGCGCTGTACACATTTTTGTAAACGGGTTTTTATTTTTTCACAAGCCCTTGGCTATTTATTACATACATGTCGTTGTAAAAGCTAATTACTATTTATATAATTCAGAAAGTGGTTTGGAAGGTTGTATGTTTAAAACATGATAAAACCTTTAATATATAACTTTATTCAGATATAGGGTGATTGACATAATATATATATTATTTATTGGTTACTAATTAAACTCTTAACTCCTAAATATTGTCATAATTCACAGGCTGTAAATTATTTATCTCCCTCGACTGGCCAAGTGATCTAAATACTTGTGCAAAAATTTAATGAATATGAAAGGTGGTCGAATTGTTTAAGGCTCCGAGGGCGTAAAATCTACACCTATTTCTGCTTTATAACAGCAGCGACCTAGCTTAGGCAGAATACTATATTAGCCGGCAGTGACCAGCGTTCGCTTTTGTAACAAATATTAGGTTTATATTTTAATAAAAAATTGGAATTTGGTTTTGGCCTGTTGTATGTACATATAGAAGGCGATACTCTTGGTTGAAGAACGTAATGGAAAGCTTGGGCTTCAACTCGCTCTTCAAGGCTGCAACCACAAACATGAGGATTACCTTAATGTTGTCCGGCTATGGATTGGAGTAAAACAAAGAGAAGAAGAATTATGTACATTGGCCACCGCGCTGTCTTAGTGCGGATTAGTAGACTCTACGCATCCTTAAGAACTTTTATATGGAACTTTCAGGTGCTCTGGCTTGGAGGTTTTTTATGGTTGTGGATGTTATGGTTTAAGCAAATGATAATTAAATAACTGTGAAAAATGACAGGTATTTTAGAGGCCCGGGTTGCGAACCTTGGATCTCCAGATTGACATAGCGAATTTCTAATCATTGGGCTATGACTGCTATATTTAAAGTATTTACATTTACTTTGTAGAGGTCTGTCTGACCCCGGCTCGTTAGCCCGGCACAACACTCGCGTTGCACATCCGCGTGTCGGATTTGCGCACAATTATATATCGTTTTGAGATTCCTCTTACTTTCTCGATTCCGGGCATTAACTTTTTATTCGGCTCTTGTGCAACAACTTTCAGTCGAGTTATGCATCTCGCTAACAATGCCCGCCGTTCAACACTTACCGTTATTTGAGGGTGTCGCTTTACTGTGCACGACTGCGACACGCTCACGACCACGACGGTTCTTCACACTGCGCTTTATTGAAGAAAACAATTCTAAGTAAATCATGAAATAAAGAAATAATTTATTTTTGTAATAATATTTTATTTATGTGATATTTTATGTCAACTTTAAGAATTGTAACTTGTAAATTGTAAATGTAAATTTTATGACATTATAACATTAAGGATTCATATAAAATTTTATTGAGTTAATATATTTTGTACAATATTAGTACACGAATTTATAGTAAAATAATATTAAAGTCAAATTGTTTCTCGAGTTCCTGTACAACTTTTCTTGTAAGCATGTGTCCTAACATTCGTTTGTTGCCAAAAGGCACGCGGTCGAATTAACATAGGTAGACTAGGTTACTCGCAGTCTTTACATTGTCAACGTTTAATGAACAACTACCAACATCTATGCTTTACATTGAAACACCATAGCACCTGGAGGCAATCACAATAAACAGGTATTTGAACAGTCGTCTGACTAGTAACTAGTATCCGGGTAAGTACCGGATAACGTTATCGGTCGCGGACATGCGACAACCATTTATACCCGTCTACGTAAAATTGAAATAGTGTGTCCCGCCCACAGTTTGCTCGCATTGTTATCTCAATAGCTTGCATATCATAACCATTGCGCCGCGGACTGCCGACAAAGGTAATAACTTAAGGCGAACTAGAAAGTTTTTGATAACGCTTATTACACCATATTAATTTTGTTATTACATTAAATGTTATTTACAATGATTGCGCCATATAAAATGAAAGAATGAGGATAAACGATTGTTTTAGAAAGTGAATTTACACATAAGAATAAGAGATATTTCATAACAAGCGTAATACTGAACATCGTGTCCTCAAATGTCTTTAATAATTATTGACACGTTATACGTGGGATATGAGGGAGGGGTGATAGGATTATCTTACTTGGATTTTTTAAAGATTTTACTTAAGAATACTTCTGACGTTAACTAATTATTGTTTAAAACTTCACCTAAAAAAAATTAAAATGTTTTGGAAGTCACGTTATATAAAAAGAACTCTATTTCAGGCCGTTATCGTCAAATAAAATCAAAACAAAATTTTATTCAAGGTAAATTTTTAACGAAATTATTTTTGAACGTCAATAACTTACCATCATTTCGCAAGCCGTTTTATTATGAAGAAACGGCGAAAGAAACTTCAAAATAGTACGCCTCAGTTTAAAACTAAAAACAAAAAGATTGGACCATCTAAATCAAATCATTATACTACCAACAATATTTACACTAATATAGAGAATCTCACAACTTACATAATGTTATATTCCACACACATTCTCATAATTATGATACAAAGGAGATCTGCCTGCAAATGACCACAGTGCAATAGCAATTATTAGCAGCCATTATAGTCCAATCAAATACCCATATAGCGCTGGGCCACGCTGGGCGAGCGGCGGCCATTACACACGACAGCCTTGTGCAATGCGGAACTCGTGATGATGATCGAACATCGTGAATCATAATGATCTTTCTTTCCCATAACTTGCTGGTGTTACCTGCGATTCTCTTGACACGGAAGTTTGTTGCAGGCGAGCTTCCGGCTCCCGCGGCCGGCGCCACTCGCACTCAGTGCACGGTTTTTAGTAAATAATTATGGAATACATTTTTTTATTTTATAAACGTAACAAACAGTAATACAGGCCATCTGATAATAAGTAGCAACTGTCCCCACTGACATTTGTAATCACACTCAGACAAGATCCTACCTGGGTCAGCCACAGACAGATGCCTGCTCTTGAGAACTAAGTTGGAATACCTCGATTAAGTATGACTCCCTTACAACATCCAGCAGCGCCTAACACTGTTGTTATTAGGTAAAAATAGATGTGGCGGTGATGCCTTGGGAGTCGAACCACAAACCTTCTACCTTTTAAATAATTTGTTGTCTTTAAAATCTCTTCACATTTTTATAGCAGTAAAGCCGCGTGCTTTCCATTCGATCTTCACAAACACATAGGATAGTCGAAGAAAGTAGAATTTTCATTTCATCCGAGTCTGTGAGCTAGTTAAGCATGAAATAGTAATAATAAGTTTTCTATAATTTTCCGCGCGGTAGATCTTTATCGAATAATTAATCGGTATTGTCTCGCTGCACAGACTGGCTGCCCGCAGAGCACGCACCGCGTGACGCGTGACGCGTGACGTCCGCTGTCACTGTCTCTACAGTTGCGTGACTTTGAACAATATATCAGTTTTTATTTTATGTCACTTCTATATGAGATTAGAGTGGGACTACGGAGCAAAAGAACAGTTTAATTAACAAGCTTATTAAGTTGTTACGAAGTGGGTGAAATACAAGGATATAAATATTTGCTATAAAATTAATATGTTTATGCAGGTAATAATAATTGTGATTTGATAAGTAAGGTGGTAGAACCCTTTGTAGTTCGACTCCGGCGGCACCACCGCCACACTTATTTCTGCCTAATAACAGCAGATAAACTTTACGAGGCATTCCAACTTAGTTCTCAGGGGTGGCAACGCATCTGTGGTCAACCTCAGGTAGGATTCTAGTCTTATCTGGGGTGGATTACAAATGTCCATGGGCGGAAGTTTCCACTTACCATCAGGTGGAATGCGCGCTCATTTGCTACTCCATCAAATAAAAAAGTATAAGCAGTTCACTTAGCTTTAAATGTAGTAGCTATTTTCAAAGTGAGCGCTTGCGTTATTGTTCTTAATTTGATATACATTTCTGTTTTCTTGTATGTCTTGGTTCTGATTATCTCGTGCCCTCTGCGAGCTGCCTGCACTGTATTGTTTACAGCGTTCCGCAGTACCAACAATCTATTAGACGTTCCCGGATGATGAATTGCTTTCCGCTTGATAAGCGCGCTCTTTCCTCGCGAGGTCAGCCGCCACTTGCGACCAGTTGCGACCGTTTGCGACAGCGGCTTGCGAGATGACTATGTAATGCGCTTTTTACTAACACCCATAGCTTTTTTGCTACTTGCGTAAATACTATATTAACAAATTTAATTTTATGGTCTTAAAATTTATAATGGATCTATCGAAGCGCATGATACTTACCGGTAGGTGGTCTGGAGGTATTTTGTGGGTGACCAGCTTAGAATTTATTGAATTACAAGTCAAATTGTGTTCAACAACTATTAACGTTGTTACCCGCACTCAAGCATTTCGGACTATGTCAGGCAATTAGGTATAATAACTCAAAAATTGAGAGCAACTTTAGAAAAATATTATTAAATTAGTGTTCTACTAGTTATTCGCTCAAGTTTTATAAATGTTAGTCATTGGAATAAATAGTGACTATAGTAATAATTAACCATTAAATATGCGTAAACGGTTAACTCTTAGTCAAGTATAAAATCCTTGCCTTGAGTGGGTCACGCTTTTTCCGAGTCTGGTCCGTATTGTCTCTATGCTGTAGTTTCTTCCTTCCTTCTTACAATTACATTACGACTGTACTGTTATTGTAATAGAATCATTTTATCTATGTAACGTAAATTTAATTCCATTATTGGCACTAAATAAATTATATTAGGGGTCGTCTCCTTCTGTTTTATTTTATTAGTAATGATAAAGTTTATTATTAACCCTAATACAAAAAACGTTATTATGTACAACAATCTTACACATGTTAGAAATGGTTATTCTACCAAAAAAGTGTATTAATCCAATAATGTTTATGTTCAAATAACTACTTACCAAGCATTATATTATTGGTTTATTTTTACGAACGGACGCCCACAGTTTTTATACATAATAGGTGTTAATTTTTAGGGGTGAACATATCTACATAATAATCATCATTTCTTGATATAAATAAGTAAAAATATTTAATGAAGTTGTTGTTTACTTGGACGTAATTGTAGAGCTGTATCACAGTCGAAAGCAATGTAACTAAAACATTACTTGAAACAACAAATCCGTTTTCGAAAACTACATAAATGTTTTTAAACCGATTATTTATTATTGTTTCTATGTTAGAAATTATCTTGAAGGACGACATTAAATGAATATAGACGCGTGAGCACGGTTCAATGAACCTGTAAACACGTACGAGGCTTCAAACTTATATATTAAGCTAAGTACTTAATAAAACATGCTAAACATTAGGCAGCCCTGGCGCCGCGGCACGTGGAAGTTCCGAACGTGTGCGGGACACGTGAAAATCCAATTATATGGCTCACTGGCGAAAAGTCGCGTAGCGAGGACCGCCGCCGTCTGCGCCGAGCGGAGACACTCCTTGTTACTAGCGAATGGCGAGTATACCAATTGAAGAACCCGTTTGAAATTTATAAATCTATATTTGTAAATACTAAGAAATAATATTTAAGTGATTGTAAAATAATTGTTTTCTACTAAATGCATAATTATGAAACTACGTATATTCGCTACGTTACGATATTTTTTGTTTGTCTGTCTGTTTTTTCTAGTCTCCGGAACATCCAGACCGATTCTCACAGGACTTTGACTGACAGATACCTGATATTATAAGTACCAATTTAGGCTACTTTTATTTTAGAAAATGTGTTAGGGATCCGTGTAAAAAAATAAAATTCATTAACCCTACCGCACGCGCCCCAATTCGATAAAACTGTGAAAGGTACAAAGTATTATGAGGCAATAACACTTTTACTACTATTAATGATAAATATCTTTATAATTCAAAAAAATACTTGCCAATAAATTAAAAGGAATGAATGGTGAATAATTACGTAATCATGACCGTTTTGTCATCTGCGGCTGCAGCAGATGCAGTGTAACACGTAAGCGTAACACGTCTGCGTAACCGTAGGTACAAATAGGTACATGTTACGATCATGTTTAAAACCGCAAACTACTATTTTTATATACTCACAGTTGATTGACAAATGAGGCGACCATCTCAGTCATCAGGAGTAGCAACGCATCTGCGACCGATTTCAAGTGGAACCTCTGTTACGTGTGGAGTTAGTTACAGGTATCCATGGGCTCGTTTGCTACCTCAATTTCATTAAATTTCACCTCTTTCTTTTAGGAAGCGGGTTAAAAAAATCTTCTTCATTCATAATTACGTTTTTATCGTTAGCGAGAAAACCTACAAAAGGTATCAGACCGTTCTAGAGGACGATCTAGTTATGTAAGAAATAGAATCTTACTCAATAAAATCCATCAACAGTAACGCGCTCCCGTTGCTGATATCTTTTTGCAAAATAAATGAACGCCACGTGCCCTCTTACGTGCCCTTTACTTCAGTGTCCACTGCCCGATAGCATACGTAAACACATATTCTAGAACGCACAAAAACAAGAAGGATAATGTTCCAAACACCAAGACTAACGGTGATGCTCGCGTATATATTTGAATCTCGAACAGTATTATTACCTTCGTGGCAGAATTCGCATACTATTTGTTGCGTTTAGCGGAAAGGCTATTTTACAAGTAACAGATTTAAATCTGAACAGTAACTCGATTAGAAAATAATTGAGAGAAAGAAGCGATTCCGTGCAATAGATATAAAACGGTTTCGGCGGAGAACTGTTATTACAATTGATTACTGTGCATTGCGCCCGATCGATTCGCAACACTATTATTTAGTGTTTAGTGTACGAAATGAATTTTGGCCTTGTTGTATATATACGATTGGGGAATTGCAGATGAAATCAAATAAAAATAACTTATTTAAAGTAAATTATTTACAGAATTATTAGAGAATGTCAATATTACTCCTCTTCGTTGTAAGATGACGGGCCGTAATTCTGTTACTGGTAATTTATAAACATGTAACGTGATAATATCACATAGACTAATTTTATTAACCCTATAAAATTCAAAATAAGTATTACCTATGTAGGCATTACTTATTTTAAGATTTATTCATGGTTTATGTATAGTTATAATATACAAATAAATCATTACCAGTATCCTTAGCACGCTCCTACGGAACGTATCGGATCAAAAGATTTCGCAGTATGCGCTGCTAGGAGAAATATGGGCCAGCTCGTTAACGACGAATCGATGAAACGTAAAAAACTCATACTAAGGGCACAGGAACTAAACGAAACTATATAGGTAGCAATACGGGCTCTGTCAGGAAATGCGCTAGGACTAGGGTCAAGCTATTACAGCGTATAATGTCTTGTGAGAACATTTATTAGAGATATTTGAAGTTAGATTCTATACTACATTGGTGGTCACAAATGACCATTCGATATCAAGTTGGCTGCAGAATAGGATACCATTTTTATTATCCGCTCTGCTTACATAAATGCGTACACAGTACCACTACATGAGATATTATATGAGAGGTACCTGTACACCGACGATTTCATTCAATACAATAAAACAAAAGATATTTATTTGATAATTAGTAACAGTAATTTTCTGTGAACACGTTAACACATATGCAACGGCAAGTAGGTCATACATATCTGTCACATGTTGATCAAAGCCTAACGCAAAAATGATTACCAGAGCTCTATGGAGGATACATGATATCAGGACACGTTGTAAGTTATCCTAAAAACCAATGAAATGTTTAGTTTTTAATTTAAACGTTGTAGAACAGAGAGGTACCATTACCGCACCATCTTAGTACTCAGGAGCGGTAAGCAACTGTCTTGGTTCTAGCCAATGTTCTCTATGGAAGCAACTGCAGATGGCAATGAGTGGCGCTGACCATTTATCGTAGTGTGCTGCATGCTCGTTTGCTTATTCAAAATTATAAAAAAGTTACAACTGAAAACAACTCAAACTACTGAAAAGAGTTACAATATTATAAAAAAAGTTACATTTCGAATTGGAGGTGAATCAATAAAGATTACACTTCATCAACTCTTGCTTTTTAAACAACTACGGTATATTTGCCTCTTATTACAATAATAAGAAAATATATATAACAATACAATCCTACTGGTGAATAAAAACTTGCATCACAAAAAGTGTGACCGAACTATTAGCTAACAGTCATGAACAAAACTGCAGTAAACTTTTCCTAGATGGCGCCACATGTTGCCTGACTCGTGTTAATCTAGTCTGAGTGTCTTAGTTTCAGATTCAAATAAATAATAGAATTAGGAATATGACGAGCTAATAGCATATATTAATACATTGTTTATGTTATTATAAACGTTTAAGTGTCCATATAAATTGTGTTTATAACATAACTTCTAAGGATACATAATAATATGATTTTCTTATCAGGTGAGGAATGACAAACAGCAAAAGAACAACAACAATAAATTAACATTGGTAATTTATTGTCATATCTTTTTTATATTATAGAAGTAGCAAACGAGCACAAAAAGGTCTACCCACCCTCAAAAACCACTAACAAACATATTTAAGACGGCGATAATGCTATCGCTGCTAACAACCTAACACCAATATGATAAGACCTATCACGTAATTTCAGCGATATATAGCACATATGTTCTAGCACAAACAATGTTCAATATGTAAATTGCATCAATACATTATATATACCAGCAATATTTTGAGGAGAACAAGGCATCCTCCTGTCTAATTATTCTATTATATGTAGTTACATATATGTATATTTTTGTAGGTTAAATATGTTTTATCGAAAGTAATGTATTTTTATTACTTTTGTTTCTCTTACCATTTCGTCACTGCTTGTCCTTTATCGGCTTAGAACGTGGTCATTATAAGGTAACTTATAATTATACAGTGATTAAAGAATTGTTTCGCCATTGCGACCACGTGCGTATGAAAGTGAAAACAATAGCACACGTCGTTTGTACGTTTTTGGATGGCATCCACTCGCTAAATGACGCATTTATTGTCATGATAGCTGTTTAGTACTATAACCCACTAAAATATTATAGCTGCATTTATTACTTGTTTTATAGATTGTAGTAATAGAATCTAATAGAATTTACAGTCTTAAATTATGTAATTAAGGGACAAACTTTTTGGAGGGTGGCGAAATGTAAGAAACAGGAAGACTCATCTCGCCTTATATGAAATAATTTCAAAGGAAAGCTCGATTAGAGCGAGAGAAAAGTCCAACATGGATATAAAAACAGAAAACTTAGAAATTTTACTACTTCAACAACTATTACGAACAAAACCACGCGCAAACGAGAAAACAATGGTAGGTACATTGTCGGTACTCTTACGGCCGCCGCGGACGCGGTAAAAGTCGGAACATGATATCTCTTTATTATTATTGCCTGCCGTAAACATACATACATTAATACTGTCGCCTTTACGAGCACAACCTGGTATGTGGAAGTGGCGGACGAACTTGGACAGTTTGGGCGTCTTTATATTAAGCTAAATGTCAACGAGTGTTCCACCTACTTACTTTGTTCAATGGTAGAGCTCACTTTTTACTTGTCTGAAGTCATAATTATCATCCTATTTCTGTATTTCGGTCCTATTGTTGGGCACAGTTCTTAGAATGACGGGATTACGCTCGCCTCTACGAACCCGCAGCCTAAGCTTGGATTGGTCTACCAATGCAAAGTTTACTTCACAAAGCTGCGAGAACTTTTTACTGAACTGTCGTTCGGACGACAAGCAGTGTCGTTCGCCATTAGAGCAAGTATCAATTATTTTTTGGAAAATTGAAAATAATAAATTACGAAAACGTTGACAATATAGCTAAGATTTGTATCGTGGGTGTATCTCTAACTACTACTGTCAGTTGTTCTTTTAGATCAAAATAATAGTTAAAATACAATGCAACCAAATTGTATGAATAGCAATCTGCATCCCATTGAAACTAGTTCGCGAACAAACCGACATATGTAGCTGTGATATCGAAATAATACTCGAAATTACAGTAATTACGTGTAAGCGAAAGTTTAGATACAGTTGTTATTAGCTGACGGCTGTTATTATGTGAGGCAACGTCCGGGGACCGCCGGATCATGTGCGGCCTCATGTGTGTGTGTATGGCGAGTAGCAACCTTAAAACGGTTTTGATTGAAGGGTTATTAAGCTGATGAAAGGAAGTTGTGGTTTGCGTGTGAGGTGTGTGAGGTTACTTAAGACAAAAAGCAAACAGCATTCGTTTGTTAATCCACTGCGAACGTCTTACGTATTCGTGTATTACTACACTTTCCTCGTGAATTTGTCCGGTGACGTCAATCTAGTGAACTCCTGCAAGCAACGAGAACTTTTTATAAGTTAGTACGTCTTTCCACAATATTTACTATTTCAGTTTTACTTTATGAAATTTAAGTAGCCAATTAACATGCAGTTCATCTGCCATTATTGGAATTTGTATTCAACTCCATTATAACTGAAGTTATCGATAGATACATTGCAATTAAACTACAAAAATGAGTACAAACTTGTAGTTTTGAATTGATTATTGATATTCCACATGAACACATCAAATAGGAATCCTGGATTTGAATCTAAACATTCAGGTAAAAGTAGTACGTTATATTGTGTTACTATAATGTGTGTTACATTATGTTTTTAAATCACACGCAATGGGACAATTTAAGAGCAATATTTTGGAAAGTGACGAGCTGTAACGAAATGTGCGCCCACGTAACACACGCTACGAATTATGGCAAAAAATAAACTGCCAATTGTTCGTGCATTACGGGAACATTTTAGCTTTCGTTTATTGCGCTTTGAGAAAAATTACTTTGAATAATTTGAACACATTATGTTACGTTGAACGTTTCTTAATATGTTTTATATGTCGAAATAATGGGAAAGGTTCTCATACCCAGTCACAATATTCACATTATTTGTGTATGTAGTGTTGTCGAATCTACGCCTGGATTTGATAGTAGTAGAAATATGTAGTTCTGCAGTAGTGACAGTACAGTCGTTAAAACTCGGCCGCTCAATCGGGTCCTAGGTTTAAACCAAAGGATCGCACCCCTGATTGTTCAGTTTTTTGTCACGTATGTGTAATGAAGTACGAGTAGCTAACGAGCAAGCAGTCCACTAGACGGATGTTGTAAACAACCCTAGACAGGGACAGACAAATTAATTGATTCCATGGAGGAGTAAGTTGGAACTTACCGCACCCTTCAAACCAGTACACAGCAGCGCTTAACACTGCTGTTATTAAGTGGGTGTGGCGATGGTGCTATCGGCGCTGAACCACGAAAGGTTTTTTATATGATGGAGTAGCAAACGAGCATGCAGTCCTCCTGCTGGTAAATGGCACCTGCCGCCCCTAGACATTTGTAATCTACCCCTGATAAGACTAGATTCCTATCTGGAGTCGACAACAGATGCGTTGCTACCCCTGAGGACTAAGTTGAAATGCCTCGGATAAGTAAGTCTCCCTTACTACACCCTTCAAACCAGAAGACAGCTGCGTTTAACACTGCTGTTATTAGACAGAAATAACGGTGACACTTACGTCAAGATGTAATTAAACAGAGATGACTTCAACTGATATATTAAAAAATATATATCTCATCAAATATCATATCATACCGTATCGTATAACACTGTCAAAATCGTGAAAAAAAAAAACCTCATCGGAATACATCTTTACATTTATGTTAAGAATACGCAATCTGTAATATTCTAGAACGATGCTCCGAGCGTCAAGTACTTAGAACCAGTGCAACAGAGTTACAAACAACCGTTGACAATAATACTATAGTTACATAAACATGTACAAACAGACGCCCTGCAGTGAAAACAACATAAGTAAAATAATTGTATATATATAGGGAAAAGACGCCAGTGTTTTAACCCGTAATTTTCCAGAAGTTATCTATATCTTAAGGGTACCATTTAATAGTACACCTAACGCCACCTGTCGGCAAAAGTGTGAATCTTAGAGAGTTTCAAACTACAATGTTATTTTATTTACATTCCGAATGGTTTTTTCTTTAGAATTTGGCCGTAAAATTATTTTCCAAACTTACGTCATTTCCACTGCAGGGCGTCAAAACGTGACATTTCTCGCAAAGCGATTAAACACGAGAGAAACTTTAGAACGATAAACAGCCAAAATCCTTGCGAACATCACCACGTTTCTATATACTTTATACGAAAACATTCGCACTACTTTAACATTAACGTTTGCATCGAACCGAACATGTCGAACGTACGTAACGTTACGTAACGTAACGTAAACGCGTGTACGAAACGTACAACGTTCAATCGTTCATATATGTATATTATATAACTTGATTCAATGAAGTATGTATTTCAAGATGGCGGCGTTTCCATTTGCATTTTCTTCGTTATAATATATGTTTTCGTCTTCAAACTATTACTGTCCCACTGCTGGGCACAGGTCTCCTCTCGAAGTGAGAGTAGCGCCTCATAATCCACCGCGTAGACCAAGTGCAGATTGGTGGCCGTCACAAATCTGAGATGTTTTTTCAAAGAATTTTTATGTATGTGAGTTTTCTCCTTCATTTTCCCTTCACCATTGTAGCAAGTAATAATTAATGTCAAATAAGCACATGACTTCGGAAACTCAGACCTGGGGTTTGAACCTCGGACCCCTCGATTGAGAGATTCCAGTGCTAGGTTATCATATTAAAAACTGTAATTTTGGCTGACATTGCTTTTTTGAATCAAGTTATACACACTTTTTAGCGCC
>DWRA01000753.1:0-21414 GCA_018250295.1 Spathilepia clonius | reverse complement strand
GTCTGACCGGAGATCGATCCCGGAACCCACTGCGTGTCAGACCGGTATGGTGACCGCTCCGCCACGCGGGTCGTCAAGTAAGGAACGTCTGGGATAAGTATGTCTGCCATATCACGCCTCAAATCCGAATACAGCAACGATGTTATAACGTAGAGAAAAATGTGTCGGTGGTGCCTCCGGAGTCGAACGACAGCAATTTCTAACATCTGCATAGTGTTAGATAAAATTGGATGTCTTTATGAGAAATTATTTAAACCTAACTTAGAATTACATACACACCTGCGAGAAGAGTCTCCTACCACTGTGAAGCTGATGCGTAGATTATATACTGTTACTTATTAATCGAATTTAAAAAGAAAAATTTCTATTTTCGGCATTTTTTGTCCTACACTGATTGGCCCATAAATGTCACATTTGAAGCACGGAAAATGCTCGGAAACTTCGAATTCCTATTATCATTTACCTTTCTACGTACTCGAAGGTTATTATTTTCTACGTGACAAATTCTGTACCTGAAACAAAATTAAAATACATAATTTGTTAAAATGTTTTTAACATTACATATTAAACAGAATATTTTATGAAAAGTTCAATTAAGATTTTTAATAAATACTTAATTAAGTGGATTAATTAGAATCAAGTGGGGATGGCTGAAACATCTGCATTGGAAATGTACAGCTACAATTCCAATTAATACAGTATATTGGAAAATGGTACAAGTTTTTAGCCAAACTACATTTTTTTCAAACTGACTGTTATAATACTAAAGGGGGGTAGGTTTAGCCTCATATCATCAATATAGAGATATCATCAGAGAGCTTCCGTTTTATTTTCGTCGATAAAAATGTGCAATTCACTGCATAAATAACATTAAACGATTTTTTTTATATTATGGAGTAGCAAACGAGCATTCAGTCCACCTGATGGTAAGTGGCAACTGCCGCCCATGGACATTTGTGATCCACCCCAGATAAGACCAGAATCCCAACTGAAGTCGACAACAGATGCGTTGCTACCCCTGAGGACTAAGTTGGAATGCCTCGTTAAGTTTATAAAATCAGTTGTTAACTACATTGCGATTTAAATAATTTTAGTGTAAAGAAATCGTAAGAATCAGGATCAAAAATAAGATAATACTACATATCTTCGGAGATCAACTCTAAAAACTTCGGAGGCTGTAAACGTAATTGAGCGAACCTTAGAACGAAGTGAAAAGTTTTCCTCCAGTGGAAATTAATTTTCCTTTGCCCGATTGTTTTGTGATGAACATAAAGGAATGAGTTTGTTTATAGTTCTCTTGAAGACTGCGCTGAGAAGTACAATTATGTCCGTCTTTCTACTTGAAAGACCCGTTGCAAACGTTTTAGTACTGGTGACATTCCTATTTAATTTTCAGATATCTTTTAGATATTATCTAGGTGGAATCATAGAAAAATATTAAAGCTCATATTCAGCTTTTTTGTTAAGAAAATACTTCATTATAGGTATAAAACCGACGATGACGAAAGACGGGAATTTAGGATCTCGTCCCATGATGCCAGTTTCATGCATGGTTTTATGTTATAGAAAAACTAGATAATATAGGTAAACTAGATAGAGAGATTGTATTTGTATCTTCCGGGTTACAATCCCGGATCAAAGAAATGTATATCTCAGTTTTATATACACGGTCTACACTATTAACAAAAACTTTTTGGAATCGTGAACAAAGTCTCCACAAGATTTCTACTTTCCCTGCAACCAACAAACCACATAACCGCATGACTTCAACGTGGCCGTCAAAACGACCTTGCAAGCGATCACAAGAGAAACGCGAAATTAAATGTCACACGTTCCCATTCTGCGACCAGACGCCGTCGCGAGCAGACGTGTCGCACTGTGTTTTTAATTACTTTCATCATTAAAATGCACGCCACCCCTACATCCGTTGCAGCGTTAAATTGAACGAGTAATTTAAAAAGGAAAACATAGCGTCGACAGCCTTTGTTTAATGCTTTGGCATCTTTTGAACTCCATTCGCAGAGAACATGATTGTCAGGCAATTAAGAATTAAATTCTTGTTAGCTTTTGTTTTTTACTAAATTCTGTTTGTAGCTTCATTTCAGCTTTGAATAAATAGGGGAAACCTAGATACGAATGTTACTAACGCTTTTTGTATTTTTTGTTATTCAATTGAAGTGGAAAACGAGCATGTAAGCCACATGATTGGGAATCAATTCCGTCATTAAACTTGCAGTGAAATTAACCCTCAATAGAAAACTAAATAGTAACCCCTTGCGCAAGTCTCTGCATGACCACAGTCCACGCACTTCACACCTCACTTCTAAATACGAGTTTTTTTGTTGCCAGCCGCTGTAGGTACTCCCACTTTTATATCATGGATGTCATACTCTAATCACATAAAAATAATGAAGTCGAATAAATGGTCAACCGTCCGATAACAATCCGCAAATGCGACTGTCATGTACACTGGAATGAAGCTCGAAATTCAAAGCCGAGCAAAGCAAATAAATTTAAATCAATAGGTTTACTGCAAACTGCAATAATTGTTGCTCATTTGTTTGCTCACAATTAGCTCTGTTTGTACACTTTGAAAGCTGACCTATTCTGCAAATAGCACAGTAAGCAATTTATTGACATGGACCGATATGTTTATTTATTGAAATGGGAATTTCGCTTTATTCGTCTTTTTGCACACTTCCTAAATATTGCGGGGAATGTTTAGATTACCATTTTACTACACGGGATGATTTAAATGAATTTATAATGAGACGTAAAAAAATATTAGGGTTTTATCAAAGTACATACTTTCGTCTTCTGCAGGAGATGCTTTTTAATAAATAATCCGGTCTTAGTGTTAAGTTATAAGTGCCAGAATAATAATATTAATCATACTCATATTATGTGGTTGAGTTAAAAATACGTATAAAATATTTAAAATTAAGTTTATGACAGTTAAATAAACTAGCAAAATTTCGTCAATAACTAAATATCTAAAATCTGTAGTACTATGGATCTAAATATTTTTTTATTGCAATATATGTATGAATATTTTTTGTATATCCAACAATTTTCAATCGTTTAATTCAAATCTCAAGGCAATCCATTGTTGAAATGTTATGTTTCATTATTTTTAACTGTAGGACTGACGCGTCACTCGTGCCTTATAAAGAACTTAATAAATAAAATTATTCTAAGGGCCAAACCTCATGCGATGCGCCTACTATTATAATACTCGCAGATGTATTCTCGAAAGCCAGTCGTGACCATAACAACATCGTGGCTCATTACACCGAATATGGCGATATAAATGAATTGGTTCCACCATGTGTTCATGCCCTTAAGATCTGGAGGAACAGTTAATGAGGTGACAAGCGGAGTATACCTAATGAAGTTCTACACAGTTAATGTTTTACGCCTTAATGACGTCGTAACTTTCAGTAATTATGTCGTAAGATAAATGTTTAGTTGCCAAAGACTTCGACTCTTTATTTAACATAAATAACATGTAGATAAAGTTACACAGAAAGATCCTCGAGTTTCGACCACGTTTAGGTAAAAGAAGCAAAAGCAGCCTCCCAGCTCTCAAATAGGTAGACCTGTACAGCAGGAAACCAATGACGTAGAGAAGATATCCGGAAACTATTAGACTTAGACACAGGTAGGCTCAGGACGAGTTGGAGCAGAATGGTGCCAATTAGGGGAAATCTATGTTCAGAAGTGAATCTCAAAATGGATAGGTAATCAGGTAAAATTTAGAACTTAATAACAATTTTTTTTTTTTTTATTATAACGATTCAATTATAGGAAACAGAAATACTGATCGTTAATATTTGTTAACATGAACTTTCTTCAAGTGAAAGCCCTCAAAATCTTTTCACAAATCGCAAAGATTTTGCAACTGAAACCTCATGTTGTCCAACATTATGTTTACTTAGAATACTATTACCAAAATACGAGTAGATAACTAGTGACAACTAAATTTCAACTAGCAGATTATTTGCAGAGAATTATAATTTCCACGACTATCCAAATTCGATTAATTCCACGCCAATATCCCGTGTAATGAGATTCGCAATACCAATTCCATAAATAGAGCGAGTTGACAACTTGACGCATTGATGATGCGTAAACAATTGAAAATACATCTCCACATCAATCTATTATTATCCCACTATTGGGCTAATGAAATAGGGTTTGATTGCAGTTGAAAACGTTTTTTACAGAACTCTTAGCTATATAGTATTCCAACGATATTTTCCATTACCTTACGTACGACAAGCCTGCTGAGTTACGTATGAGGTGATCATTTTAGTACTCAGAAGAAGCAACGCATCTGTGTTCAGTTTTAGATAGAGCCACAGTTCTATATGGAGCCTTTGTATATGGAGGTTCATTGTTATGAGCGACGGTGCAAAAATCACCGTTAATGATAATGATATCAGGCATGTAAGTTGGAAAAATCTCAGAGGCTGGGTTCGAACCCCGGACCGCCAATGCAAGGTTGAATTTCAAACCATTAGGTCATCACTGTTTAACATACTTCTACTATCGCAAAATGAAAGTAATAACGTACATTCGTTTTACCTGGATTTCGCCAAGTACTGATAAAAGATAAAATTGGTGACTCTTTTTCCGTGAGATCAAAAGCGAAGCCGGATTAAATTGAAATTGAAAATTCCCTAAAATCTACGATTAAAAATCATTGATGTGGGCGGGCTTAAGAACTGGTTTTTCGGCGTGTGAGCGACAAACATATATTCACGTTGCATTTTTTACTCCGTTATTTATTGAAATAAAGGTGTACATGCAAATTATACATCAACTAATGACGAATTATACGTTACGACCACTTAACATCAAGCAAGCTATATGCTGGTTTGGTACTTTTTCACATAAAAAGAAATCAATATCTATGAAGGTATGAGGTAAATCGTGTCAAATTGAATACGTTCACTATTCAGGGAAGCCCGTAATTACTAGTTAATTGCTAACTACTCCGGACTTACGTACAGCTGTTCGTAAGTTCCACACGTCTCCGTATCCGTATGCCTGCTAGTATTTATTTACGGGTAGCAAACCTTATCCCTGTACGTAATTTTTACAATATTTTCCCAAGAACAGCTTATTTTCAACGTATAAAGTATGTTAATATTAAAGGCTAATCTAATATTATATTTTGTTGGGAAAAAACTCCAAGTTTTTATATTACCAACTAAAAATAGCCACTAATACCTAGAATAAAAAGGTGAATCCTCATATTCGTGAGATCAAACGAGAAGCCGGGATTATGTTGGAAACTCCAGCTTTTTCCTGGAAAATTGAAAGGACCGGTTGGGACTTAAAAAAATCTTAATTAACTCGATATTTGTCCTCTTTCCCTCAAAGGAATCGATCGCTGATGAAGCAACGGTATCTTATTGAAAACTCACGGAAGCTGGGTTATTAAAGGTAAGTTTTCTCTACTGGTATTAAATCTCGATTAGTATCAAACTTGACTGTTGATGAGAGATTGAAAAATAACTTTATCCTATTCTGGTACCGTTATAATATTATAAGTTACCTACACACAAAATGAAATATTATTATAATTATACAGAATTTATGGAAACAAAAACAAAAAACTTTAAGTATGTTAATATATTATCTGTCTGTTTCTCTATTTCGGCTAATCTCACTAATTACTAATTTTCACGGGACTTTCACTGGCAAATAGCTGATATTATACCGAATAACATAGGCTAAGTTTATTTTAGAAAATGTTTTAGGGTTGTGCGTAAAAAATTAAAACCTATGAAATCTACCCTGCGCACCCTATTGTGTTAAAACTGTTCGAAATATAAAATGTCGGTTATATTTGTGTCATGTCATATTTTTAAACACGACTGAAACCGCGGGCCACAGCTAGGTAAATACAAAGACAGACATATCAAATACACGTTATAGTCTTTACAATCCAGCGAGCTAACCAAATACTCGTAGTTTCAAAACGGCAATTGTTCGGCGGCCATTGTTTTAGGCCAGGCCTTTCCAATTAGCGAGTAAAGTACCCGGGGATTATTATATGCAGACGTCAAATGATCAAAGCGACCCTTCTGCTCGACTTTGAAATGCGAAACTGTTTTGCAAAGTGCCTTTGACTTTGGTGGCGTCTGCTAACGTGCAATTTGAACTTAACATCTTGGCTGACGGATGTAATTACAACTTGGACTCTGTTATTGGTAGATAGTTTGTTTTAAGTGGATGTTTGAGACATTTCCTATTCAAGTTTTCGGTAAGCATTTAAAATTTAAATCGAAAAGACACTAGTCGGTCACAAGCCTCGAATTTACAAACGTTAAAAAAGCATAAAAAATAAATGTAAAAAGGAACTAAACAGTAGATAAGTAATGCATATACGAGTATTTGAAATTTATTCAATACGATCTTTTTTGGTTCCAAGTTCAATTCCAAAAAAAAAAAAGTTTCAAAAGTTCATGCAATATTTTCAAAACAATGAATAACACAGCTTGTAATATATCAAGTTTATTTTTTAATTTATACAGAACATTTTTTTATATAACGCGTACTCACGATACGAAATTTTGATTTGTTAATTGCCAATATTTAGACTTCGTTGCACGGATCGTGGTTACGGCGAAACTGCGCAGACGGTGAAAAACCGTTGTCAAGCACTACTGCTAGATTAATCAACCTACCGTACGTCGAGTTCGTTTTCTTTTTTAGGTTCCATATCGCATGTGAAGAGTCCGCCTATCTTTATAAACCGTACCTGGAATTACTTCGCAGAAAAATATAAATACGAGATTGCAAATAAATGTACTCTGAAAAACGTTTAATCTCAGCTGCAATCTGCTAACGGTATGTAATAATATACATCTCTCACAACTTTGATTCGTTCCATAGGCACAGCTTCCGGAAAATACATAAGCAGCAACTTATCTTAAATCAACGTAAACATAATGGTGGTAGAACCACTTCTGCGTAATAACAACAGGAATTTAGTACTGTGTTCTCGTTTGGTGTGTGTTATAAGGGAGACATACCCAAGGCGTACCAACTTAGTCCTTAAGGGTTGCAATGCATAGCATTCGCAAGGCAGATATACGTATGGCAGTGATGCCTCCAAAGTCAAACCCTAAAGGGGTTTTCCACTTTTATATCATCTAGTTTCGTTTTTACGCACTGAATCCATCACATTGAGGGACCCAATGACAAACCGGTAGTGTGGTGGGACGCTAAAAGTAAACAACCGCTCAATAAGGCGGTGAAGTTCTTACAAAGGGATCGTAAATCAAATGGTTTGCCTCAACGTGTGGAAAGTTTGCCTCGTAAATTATGGTCGCTCCTGGATTCACTGGCCCCATATTTACGGTTATTATATCGGTGGAATTATTCACTATGAATTGCTGGGATGTTCGCAGTGGTACATATTTTATTGTCAAGTGATTTGTTGCTTCTAATTCGTATCCTTGTAAAGAATGGATCGACGTGTTAGGATGAGGATGAAATTTAGTATCGTAGTACATTTTATGGTTCCGATAAATCAATTGTATTTTAACTTTTTTAAGCATTAGGCGCTGTTTTCTGTTTGAATGTCGTGATAAGAGGGACTTACTTATCTTATCTGCGCTCGATAGTCACTTATAATAAGGAGGGCCGCATTCTCGTTTGCATAAAAGCATTCCACTTCTAGCGTTTAAAAAAGTTATCGTGTTTTCTTCTATTGTATCCTGGGTTTATGGGTCCCGTAGATCAGATAATATAGGATTAATTCTAAGTGAATATGTAGAAGCAACTATGCGTCTTTGAATTCATAAGAAATGTCCCTGTGACGACTAGGGTCGTATGCTTGTTACTTGTCTGTTGATTCCATAGCATGTAAATAAAATATATATCTTGATACGTGTCCTAAACCAGATCTATTATCAATCAGATAAGCTTCGAACAGACTAATAATCACATTATTACAGTCTTATTGAAATCACGTAACTATTACACATATCATTTAAAACGGTTGAGTACCTAAGATTTAGTTACAAGATCGAAATTACATACATACGAAACAAAGTAACTATTAAATAAAGGGCTTTTAAAAAAATAGATGCATACATGCATGCATACGCACATAAAAGCAAAAAAGAAGCAGATACTGACTATCGTATTACAAAAGGTTAAACACATCTCGGAAACGTATCCAGTCTAAGATTGTGGTTAGACAATGTCTGCTTCATTCCGATGCACGCCACGTTCCATCGGGCCTTTAAGAACGTTCGAAATTAGCTTTAGCGGTCTTTTCTTCCGATTCCCCTGTCTTAAGTGGAATAGTGTTTCTTGTGTACGACGATTTAAGAATCGTACGGATCAAATTTGTACTTTTTGGTTTTGATCGTTAAATTAAAACTGACTGTTTTTTGGTGTTCTAATTTTTTGGAATAACAATGTCATATCAATTAAACCACATTTAATTGAAGATAAACAATTTCCAGTTTTTAGTAGAAAGATTACAGAAATAGTTGTAACACCCTGTAACAACGGTGGATGGATGAGTCTTGGATACAGCAATCTTATGTACGTTTTTAATTTGATTCTAGTATCTTGGAACAAATTAAACCAGATTCGTATATAATTAAATATTTCATGACAATAAAGCTTCATTTGAAAATGCCAGTGACCAACGATAGTACAAAGCCATAGACCGGGGGATAAATTTCTAATTGACTAGACGCTGAGTCAACAGCGCTGTGCTTCAGGACTTCGGAACTTGCCCGGATAAATCTGTTAGCGTTTATGAAAATCCGGTTAAATTGAGAATTGAGAGGTGCGCTTTGATAGGAAGTTTGTTTTATGATAGTGAAACTATAACAAAAGATAGAAGCGTAGAAGTAACTTGTAAAATGATGGAGAGCGGAATTTAGTACGGATTTTACATTTTTATAGATTTTTATTTCTACACGTACGTTGACTGCAATCCTCTTTACTAGCGTTCTTTTAACTCGCCTTGATAGTTCGTACTTGAGAGTTCAATCTTGCGAGTTAAAGAACTGCTTCCTGGAATCCGATTGACACAAAAATTTTCATTTTAATTAGTGACGTCATTCATTATCCAATATGGTGGATCAATTCTTGTTATGCATCCTCCTAATATGGGTATCAAATGATAGAGTTTTATGAGAATTATGCTTGTTTTTATAAACTTTTCTGAATATCAATAAAATGACTATGTTCCGTTGCTTGAGTCGGGTTTCTCTTCAGAAGAATGTTTATACTCACTTCCTGATTGAGACGATAGAAAGAGAAAAGAAAGATTTCAATAAAAAATAACTTTATATAGACTGATATATCATGAAAATAAAATATTTTAATATTACGGGTACTCACGATACGCAGTTTTAATTTCCTTACTATGATTATTTTCCTTAATGCCGACTCAGTTGCATGAATCGTGATCACGTCGACGTTTCAGCGGCACATATTAAAGTGTTTCTATGACATAATATACATTAAGTCACAAGCAACTCTAGCGTGGGTTTAAGTGCAACAGCATCATTGTCATCTATTAGAAAAATGGTCGTAGAAAAGTCTGACGTAATCCAGCGACGAATTAAAGTTCGTTGTACCCTTGCAATTTCATATTCATTCAAGCATCGGCAGTGGCAAAGGACCGCCTAATAGGGCTCTTGCTTCCTGCGCAGTAAGCAGCACAATGGGAAATCGCACAGCGACGCCATTTACGGCTGTAACTTTAGCGCCGAATGAATGTTATTGTGTTCGCGAATCGATGAGTCGACTTCCCCGCATTGAACGGCATATGGGCTGTTGTGAATCATGTTGATTGGATGTTATGATGATTGTTGTTTTGGAAAATCTATATGTACTTAGGTAAATACAGCCTTCATTGGGTCCACTTGCTGGATAGCTCTCTTCTTGTTATGAGGGGTCCTGAGTCAAACTTCGAACGTTGCTCCAATGCAGATTGGTAAAGTTACAAGTTGCCCGCACAGTATGACACATATGTGTTTTAACCCTCATAAAGTCCATTTATATCCATTGTTTACCGGAAAATAACAAAGATAGCCTAGAGATTAAAACACTACCTCTCAAGTGGGAGGTGCGAGATCCGATTTTCAGACATGGATATCATATTTTTCAAACTTATGTGACAGTTAAACACCTAAAAGTTCTTTAAAAAAATCAAATGCGTGTAGTCTATCAATTCGCATAGATCCAGGGCAGTGGATTTGCATCTCTTTTTGTGAGATGAGATCTGTGCCGAATCCTCTGACTAGGAGCGAGTGAGTGAGATTATAATGGTTTGATGACGATTACCGGAAACGACACGCGCCCTCCAATCCTCCCCAGGACTAAGTTGCGCATATTTTTACGGCGATTTATATAATCTGTGGAGTTATGCACGCACGATACACAAGCGTACGTGGATCAAATTAAAATCGCTGGCATCAATGCTCAACATATCGATTAAAGCTTTAATAAAAAAATATGTAAATATTTACAATACTGAATAATCAAGAAACATTCTTAGGAATGCCAATGTTTGAGTATTTGATATATTAATGAATAACAATTTTTAACATACCTACATATTGAATGTTTGAAAGTAATAAAGTATTATTGAGTAAATGTATGACAATCAAGCCGTTAGTCTAGTGTAAAACTTCACAAAACGATCGACAAAGAAATTGTTAGCCTCCCGTTGGAGTGCTAAAGGCACTGCTAACCACTCCTAACAAGCTCTGAAGCGAGAGCTAGATCTATTTGCATCACAATCAGATCATTCAACGACTGACGTACAAAAGACAGTAAATTTGAAAGTGAAGTTATGAAGATATACTAATTCGAAGTCCGATTTATCTAAAGTAACATATAAAAGAATACATAAATTTGACAGTTTTCAACTATTAGAATTAGGGTAACGTGATGGAAGGTGTTTTATTTTTGGTAGCAAATTGTGCCCAGCTGTGGAACAATAAATTTGAAGTTTGTTAACAATTGTTATATGTGTGTGGACGTGAGGGACGTTATCTACTGTTTTTATTAACTATACACGTAAAATAAATTATATTAATTTGAAATAAAATTTACATTTACGGACCTATGGACATTTGTAACCATATTCCTATAGAAGTCCCACCAAAATTTCCAAAAGTTCACAGTTTGCTACTGGGAATAAGATTAAATAATGTAAAATGCTTAGCTATCGACTATTCCCTTTTATATATTTTATAACAAGAAAGAACCCACCGTTTCAATACTACTATAGTTAAATAAATATTCGCTATTCGCAAACAAATATTTCAGCTCTATTCGCATATCAAACAAACGACGCTGGCGCAAACGGCGTTTACTCTCCATGAATAGTCATGCCCGCTACCTTTGAACGAGTTCCGATAGTTTACTTTCTGTTTTAAAGGGTCCGAACGGGAATATTTGGGAAGAGTTTCAATTACGTCCTTTGATAGTCACAAAGAGATGGATATTTTTTGACTTCGGTGCTCACATTCGGGCAAAAAGTAAGCGCCTGTTAATAGCTTTTGCACCAACCGTTTGCGACAAAGCGTACGTTATATTTGCATCGGACCAATACACATATGAGTTTATACTCCATGTAGTGAAATAAAGAAAAATATTGTAAACTAGGAACTGTGTAAAAGTATATGCTACGTTATAAGGAATAACGCCATCTAGTGTCAATTTTGTGAACTAAGCGATAGCAATTTTTAACCTCATCAACGTATCATAGATATTTGAGTTTAATTGAAATCTGTACGTAAATTAACCACATTTAAGTAATAAATATGAAAGTATTTTATTTTTAATTCTTATTGAGATAGGAAGACACTCAATGAAGTAATTTTCTTATACATAATGAATATCGTACTATACATAAAGAGACAATTTATTGCGAATTTGTTAGTGCGCATATAAAAGTTAACGTCTAAAAAGTTAGCGTGTCTCCCGCCATCCCTCGGCGATAATACCCGGAACAACCAACATATTTCATAGCAGTTTGTAGTTTTTACTTTGCACTCACTAAATCCTTTTGCACCGTTATATAGTGCTAAGTCTATCTCCTGGCTTAGAAAGTCTATGACATTTAGAATAAATATGTCATAGCTTTTTATGAAAGTGGATTAGAGATATCCCATGGTAACAGCCGCTCGTGGACTGTAATCAAAACCCAGATAGGATTTGATTTCCATCTGAGGTGTGTCACAGGCGTGGCTAGTGTCGCTATTTCAACTGCTTTGTGCAAGTGACTCTAACACTTCTTTTAAAGATAACAACAGCGCTTAGGCTTACAACTCATGGAACATTTAGCCGCGCATGCATGCGTAACTGCAACACACGTAGAACATTAAAATGTAGGTAATAGACATTATTTTCACGAGGCGAGTTATTTGCGATTTTCGCTACACCAGCGTGTATCTTATAGAATTATGCCTTATTATAAGGTAACTGTAATAACTAGCTACATAATTAATAAAAACCCACAATATAGAGTTACAACTAGAATCACAACCTATAAAATATGCGCAACTATATCACGCAGTTAGCGTGCGAAAACTACATAATTACGATTTTGCATTTACGTACTTGCTACAAAATTACCACCAATAAATGATACTAACTTACTACGAAATGTACTAACACACTCAAAAGCGGCACTGCTATTACTTAACTAGTTAGTAGTTAACTATATTTTTTACATCCACCGAAGCATACTACGCGTTATTTCTTCAAAGTAACACACTTTAAAAATGCTAAAACATTCAAAACTTCCACATAAGTATGTTAGCACGTGCTCCAATTTACGTTCAGTGGGTCCTTAAGGATTTGAGAGCGGCATCTGATTCCATAAAGAGAATGGACGTTATAAAAGTTTCTCGTGGAGCAGCCAGCACCTGGACGAGATGAGGTTCGCTTCATTGTTCTGAATATTTTATAGTGAATTGTTTGTCTGTTGTTAAGGTTCCGTGGTTATAAATGTAAAACGTTTTAGACAAACGCTTTTTGAACCTTTTTTAGTTCTAATCTGGTGTCACACCTAGTGATAAACAGCAATAGTGTTAAGCGCTACTTGTCTTAGGCGTTCCAACTTGTTCTCAGGTGACAATGCACCTGAGGTCGACCACAAATAGTAATCTAATTTTATTGGCGATAGATCATAGATGTGCATGGGCAGCAGTGGTCACTTACTATCAGATGGATTGTATGCTCGTTTGCTAATTCATAAATAAAAGTAGCAAATTACTACAATTATCAAAAAAAATGTTAGTGGATTGTTTTATCGTGCAACAAGTAATATTATTTAAAATACATACGGAACCCTCTAGGTATATCAAAAATTCCTTGTTTGGTTTTATTTCGGTTGTTAGAAGGCAATTCGCGATTAACTTTAAATATTTAGATACACATTCTCGTCAGGTAGGTACCCAAAAACAAGATATGTGTTGAATTTATAACAATCTTACCGGATTAGGGGGCTTTTCTTATTAATCTTGGGGCTAAAGCTCCTTTTGAGTTCATGTAGGTGCGTTTATATAGACGCTGATATTTTAGTACCTGTACATCGTACCTGTATCTGTTTATTATTGGCTTAAAATAACCCCACCTATTTCTTTTTTACGAATACAGGCGAGTAACATTGAATATAGCAAATTATAATTTTCTATTGGTTGCTTGAGTCGCTTCCTAAAGATGCAAGTTCTATACTTTAACTGTGTTGTAAGTGCCATGGACACAAGTCTAATAATTCTACTCTATTTATGACAAACAATAATATTAATTTCCGATCAGGGCCTATGTCGATGTCTCTATAAATAGACCCAGCGGTTACTTGTGATACCTGCTTACATAAAGATGGAATATTTGAATGATTAATGATATAACGAGAGTTTGATCATGGAGGTGAATTTAATACAGATAAAGCTTTTGTTTGGTTGTTAAGGGTCCCCCTTTTAGGTATAATTATTCAAGAATTATTTGTGTTCCATAATTGTAAGCAAATTGATATTACAACAAAATCATGCATTAACCAATTGTAAAGTATAAACAAAATTCGAATTTATTATAAAATATAATATTAACTCTCTTAAAAATATCTATTTTAATGTAATTCTACCATTTTTTAAAAGTTAACAATACAATATATGCGCTTTTCAAAATTAATAAAAAGATAAACTTCTTATAAAATTGATTGATGTGTTCACAACTTCGTTGACTGATGTATAGAGTGGGCCTCCTGGTTTGAAAGGAATTGAAGATTTATGTTTAGTGTTCAAAGCTAACAGATCACCAAGCATCAAGTGGACAATATCCATTTCCTTTCCAAGTGCATAAACAAAAACTAAAAATGTAACAACATTAAAAGAACATGAAACAACTTAAACATGGAGGACCCATTACGTTCAAACACTAGGAACACAATCAAATAAGTTCCATGAAGTGTCTATGTAAACTGTAAAAATATTAACCCATTCAGTTTCTTTGTCCCGGGCCGCCGTACAAATAGAACTAACACGGTAACAGCTGTACAAATACGAGGCATAGATGAACGCATCGCCGTAGTACTCTGGTCAAGTTAAAAAAGACGCAAAAGACGCTGTCTGCACTCACAGCCCCACATTAGGATTCCCTGAGTCATGGGTGCCATAAACGCACATAAAGACGAATACACAAACACCCAGACCCAGAACAGAATTATAAATTCATCATTTAGATTTCGGTTAGGTCATTAAAAGTAAGTGCCCTTAACCGTTTTCACTAGGTTCACTAAGTTTAACACTAAGTTTTCAACGCTTCTGAAGTTGGAAAAAAAATAATAAGATTTCTACCTTATAAAACTTTTACATTATTTGAGTTACGGCATTGCACATTTTAAATCAATTAAAACATAAATCGACTTCACATACCTTGGAAGACCTTGTTTAAAATAATCTCTCAGGTTTGCGGGTTCCCTCTCGACGTGTTCCTACGCTGTTAACCCAAGTGATGACTATTTTGTAATACGCACGTATGTTTTAAAAAATTAAGGTGTCTGGGATTCGAAACTCGGACCTTTCGGCTATCACTGTGTTATTATTATTATTCATAGTATATAAATAAAAGTTTATCGTTCATTAAACTAAGTAGTAATAACCCGCACTTAATGCGTCTAAAAGTAATTGTTAATTTTGTATTTACTGGTGGTGTTAATTTTTAATTTACTTATTAATGGGTAGAGACGTTGGTTTGCCTTTTTAAAGACAAACCTTTGTTCATTTCGTGGGATTCTATTAAGGACTCCACGTGCCCCATTCTCTGAATATAATTTCCTTTGAAAACAGTTTAAACCATTTGGTTCATAACCAAGTTTCGTGTAAGATGTTGCGTAATCCTTTATGAAGTTAGGATAAAGGAGCTTTCAGTTCAAAGCTATTATTCTAAGCGGGCTTTAACTGATATGTATCCAAGGATTCAGTAATTTGGGTACAGTATACATCGTAAGAGATAATTTTATGTGCTCTGGACTTATAAAGAAAGTACTTGCTTCAGCAAAACATATACTAAAATTAGACTAGTGCAAATGTACAAAAGTCTATATGATAGTAAGGGGGTTACTGTTGCTCACGTCTACTACTCGTGTACTAAGAACATCAAGTCAACCCTAGACTAGAATGGAGTCCTACGCGAGGTCGGCCGTAGATGCGTTGCTACCCTTAAGGACTAAATTAGAACGCCGCTCCGGGGATTAGTATGTCTACCTTACCCATATCCTAAGTATAATAATACGATAATTTTTCTATTCTCGCTATGGGTGTTTGGGTCATCTTTATGTTACACTTTACGGCACCCACAATGGACGTTAATGTGGGGATATCAGTATAGAAAGCATATATATTTTTACGAACTAACTTTCCAAAGAATATCTATCTAGACTCTACATTGACTATAAATACATAGATTCTATAGGCCTATAATCATCTCATATCAAACAAACAATTTATTTTCTTACTTATAATTGAAACGTCTATATTTCGAACTAGTTAGTGTTTCTATACATCTGAAGCCCCCATCCAATTATTTATTCACGAGAACGTTGGCATAGCATCCTTTAATATACTGTTTAACTCAGACCCTCCTGTCGGAACCTTCGTCACAAGGTTTATTTTACTCTTGTGAGAAAACATAGGTTACTGGAAAACTTTATTTGTACAACATTTTACTATATTCATCAAAATAAATACTACTTACTCTTTTGTGAATACTAAAGGTCCTAGGAACTATCGTTTTTTAACTGGGAATATGTTACTTTGTCTGTAGGCTGTTGTATTTAATTGTGACTGCTCTTAGACAGGATTCCAATATTTGAGGTTGATTAAAAATATCCGCAAGTAGCAGAGACCACTTCGCAACTAACCCAATACTGTCCAACAGCTGGGCAAGTCTTCTCAAAGTGAGACAGGTTTAGTGCAACTGGCCAACTGCGAGTGTAGACTTCGAGAACTTTTTAAAAAACGTTCGGGTATGTAGGTATCCTCAAGGCATTTACTTTCACCATTAAAGCAAGTGATAATTAATTTCCAATACGCACTTACTCTAAAAAAATCAGGGCGTGCCTGAGATTCAAACCTGGGGCCCTCCGATCGAAAGAACTAGTTTCGAATTAATATGCCATCAATGTGTTATTAGGAAATGCCTTAGCACGTTAAACACATGAGTTCAATGATCAATCATGGGAAAATGTCGACAGAATGGAAAGGTGTCTACAAAAACTCCCAGTACACAGAAATCTAAGAAAAGGAAAATAAGACACACATATACAAAGATAGACACCGATTCTCTATCATCTGCAGAAATACACATCTTCAAAGGAACGAATCCGTACGTTTTTGCATGAGCAAACTGGCACACAGAAAAATCTCTCAAAGACAAACTTGTTATTTCCTTGTTAAACTTGAAATCGGATTCGTTTTCAATTTTCAGATATTGTGTCTTTCAAATATGTCGTGAAATAGAAATGCAAGGTATGAATTCTCGAATTTATTTATATCCTCAACATATTCCGAAGGACGTAGAACTCTATGAGGTTCGACTCCGGAGACACCAGCGCTATGATTATCTCTCCTTATTAACAGCAGTGTTACGGGCGACAAATTCGGATTATATTGACAAACATTACATTTAAGTCCTTAGGGGTAGTGTTTTAGCGCACCCGCAGTTCCGACAAAGGGCGTCTATATGAACGCCGTGGGGTTTTAGCCGGTAGGAATCCGACATTTCTCCGGTATTCCGCGGTTGAGAAGAACTCATGATGGGTTTCCCCAGGAAAAAAAACCAATGGGGTAACAACACATTTACGGCCAACATCAGTAACCACAACCAATGAACACCAATTCTGTTTGAGGTCAACTACAGGTGTCTACTGGCAGCAGTAGTCGTTTACCATCAGTTGAACCGCAAGATCGAAGTGACAATGTGTTGCTTATGAATAAAGACTATAAATACATGAAATATATTTATAGTCTTCATAAGTGAGCGTGAAGCGTTACTTTGAATTATGATACGGTTCCTATAAAATATACGACGATTGGCTGGAATTAAGAGCCAAGTAGAAAGTTCAATAGTGGACGAACTAGTGATTTGATACAAACCTTTGAAGAAATATTTGCAGATGGATTAACGAGTGTCGGTCTCAAGCCTTGATCCGAAGCTAATTCCCAGAGTCGTGTAATCCGATTTAGTGGCGATGTAATTGGATAATTTTACGGGCAGCGGGAGACTCGTAAACTGTTACGCGTGAGGCTATTACGTTACTGTGGCTTTTCCTTATTTACTAAATGCTGATCAGTTTAAAATGTAGTAGAAAATTTTGAGAACGGCTGGTTAGTGACGCTTGATGTATACCTACAAATAACAAAGATGAAAACAGAACCGTTTTACCAGATACTATACTTATTGTTAATGATTTGATTTGTAGTATGTTTAAATAATATTTAGATTGAACACTTTGTATTTATTATATACATTATCAAAATATGTGTGGTAAGGGAGATATAGTGGCCTATCTGTGGCCTTCCAACTCAGTCTTAATGGTACAGCAATGAACCTGTAACCGACCTCAGGTAGGACTCTTATATGGAATTGGTTACAAAAGTCCACAGGCAGCAGTAGCCACATGTCATCATGTTGACGACATATTCGTTTGCTACTTCTACATTTAAAAAAATATCCCCAAAACTTACTTTGACGTCTTCACAAAATGAAACGTATTCTCTTTGAACAAACTAGTCAACACAAAATTATATTCAAAAGAGAATACATAAAGTTTAGCGAGAGGATCTTCGCTGTAAATTTAAGCATGCACAGTGTCATGTTGTCATAACAGTTTGCGAAAATTCAACAGTGCAACGAGATTCGTCGTTTGACTGTGAAAGTGGTACGTGTTTCGCTTATAACGAGGCAGGTATGTACTCTGCACACTGCATATCTCCCTCTTTATATATAAAAATTATACTTCTATTATATTGTGAAATGAAACAATGCAAATATACTTTTTAGAGAGATAATCTTCAAGAGGCATTACACCAGGTTATATGGGACTCTTATTTAACTAAAACCCCCTCGCTGACTTGCCACGGCGTTCCCCAGCAGACTCATGGATCTGCTAGTCCAGCTGCGACTGCTTATAACGGAAAGCCACACGTACTATCTTCCCTCCCGGTGTGTGTTCTTTCAAGTACCCATTCTTGCCGCCCGCAACCACGAAAGTTCTCTTTAAGTCGCCTCCTACGATAGATAGAACACACCATAACTTTATTAAGATCCCGAGCTACAGGGACGGCTCGAAATGTACCTACCGGTTATTAGTAGTCCATTGCAATCCACGGACACTGTAACTTAGTCCAGTTAGAACGGAGGATTTATCTTAAGTCCATTAATGGTCTGTTTTCATCAGCTATGTCTTCAAACCATAAAGTGCAAATTTAGTCCAAATCTGTCGCTTTAGGTTCTATGGAGTTATCAAAATTATTCAATTAAATACGTGCTTGTGTGTCAGAACGAGAGCGCGCGCGTGCGTGTGTGTGTTTCTATGCTTTTGTACATGCATTTCATTGCACATTATCTAGATATCTTTCCCAAAAAGATGCTAATTGAAATACAAAATGCGAGAATATTTACAAACGATAGGCTTAAATGTCGGTGTAACTTACGTTAAGCCAATCTGCCGGTAAAACACAAGGCTTATTTAAACAGAATTTACAAAATGCGTTGCTTTATCACGACAGTTACAAGAAAATGAAAGATTACGTTGTCGTGAAAGCGGTACGTGCCTCGTGTTGGATGTCTAAATATTAATGTAAGCAAACTTGCTTTGTGTGTTTGTTGTATTTTAGTTGATTTTGCAAGCTCATCGGTTACTATTGTCTTCACTTAACCCAAATGTAATATAAAGTGTTTAACCCTGACGTAAAAAACATACGTATCTATGTATCTTACATAGACTAATTAATACATTTTTTGACAGTCTGATCACACTGCGCAATGGAACTGATCCTAAGTCATTTTTGTTAAAAATGTAAACTCTCAGAGTTATCAGCTCTTTAATAACATGTAGGGATATAATTTATATCAGGATTTTTTATTATTATACAACAGTAATAAACGAGTCTTCAGTACATCTAATTGTAAGTGTTGCTCAATCAATGTAATCAACCCCAGGTAAGATTGGATTTCCACTTGAGGCAAGCACAGGCGCGTTGCTACCTCAGACGACTAAGTTGAAACGCGTTAGATATTACACCCTAACGCTACCATTAGGCAGAAACCGATATAGCGGTGGTGCCTCCAGAGTTCAACTATAAAATGTTCTACTATACTAAAATTTCAAGCGGCTGGAAATTGGTGTAATTTGTCTATCTCACGTAAGAGATTCAAAACCAATTCATTTGAATTCAATCGCATAGCATATGCTACGTGTACGTATATTATATTAAACGCAATCAGGATTAGTGTTTCCATTCCCACAGCTGACTTCACATGGGTATCCCATCAGCTTAACTCTGGGAAGATGACCAAATCCTTATAATCTTGCTACCTTAGCAAATTTGCGATTTGCTTATTGTAAATGGCGTACAAGGCAACTTGAGATTCATATCAGCTCTTTTAGGCTACACGTCTACCTATTCGATTTAATAATCCGTATGTTTTCAGAGTACATACATTATTTTATTTTAACCGACTTCCTCCCGAAGGAAGAGGTTATCTATTCGTTATGTATATTTTTTTGTGATGTTTATCTGGCGATTTTTTCGCGATGCCGAGACCAATCAACATGATTCAATCGCCATTGTATCCGGCCAGTTTTACAGGGGGTCCTATTTCGTAGAAATTTGAAAATTTTATTACGTGAAGTAGTCGTGCCAAACACTTCGACATGATGAATAATGATGCCGATATCAAATTATTATTTTCTGTTTCACTAAATTACCTTAGAAAGTTAAGGAAAGAACCCTTACAAACATTTAGATCTTGAAAAAATATATCTTTTCGTTTTAAGTTTCGTTGCTGCCCAATAGGAAGCCACGTAAGTGCCTGGAAATTTGAAACCTAAGATTGTCGAAAGTGAGATAAAATAAGAGCCTAGTGGTTGAAATTCGGCCTCTTATTCGGAGGTTGCAAGGTTCAAACTACAGGCACGCCTCTAATTTTGAAGGGTATGTGTTACAAATTAATTACAACTTGCTATAAAGATAAAAAAAAATCATGAGGCAAAATTACACCTGAGATTTCTTTAAAAAAACGACAAAATATGACTCTGACTTTGTCGTTTTTTCAATTGTCTGGTTCACTCATAACATCTGAAAAATATATATGACTCTGACATAATTTTCAGATGTTATGATTAAACCAGGAATATACAGATCTCAGCCTTGGTAACGTAACTATATTTTGACTAATGGGGTTTAAGTGTGTTAAATCTATATAGGTGTTATCCCGGGGAAAATTCGCTTTAATTGGCTGAGCTTGATACAAGTTATTTATAACCCGCGCATAGCTCAGTCAGCCAACTAATTATACGAGACCTACTTAAGATATTATAATATTTAGTTATGAAATTGAAATAACAAACGAGCACGTAGTCCACCTGATGCTAAATTATTACAGTGATGGTTACAGCTGGACATTATTCCCATATAGAATTTAGGGTCAGTCTAAAGTCGGTCATGTAATATTTGCTACCCCTTGAAGACTATGTTGGAACAGCTCGTTTTTATTCTCTTCTCAGCTCTTTTGTGCATAAAACCAGGACACAGCAGCATACTGCCGCTAACATTTTTTTTTTATATGATGGAGTAGCAAACGAGCATGCAGTCCACCTGATGGTAAGCGGCAACTGCCGCCCATGGACAT
>DWRA01000752.1:0-21417 GCA_018250295.1 Spathilepia clonius | reverse complement strand
CCTCCGAAACGGCTTTACCGATTTTTACCAAATTTTATATGCGTATTCAGTAAGGTCTGAGAATCGCCCAAAATCTATGTGCATACCCCTAAGTGATAAGTGTTGTGTTCACCCGTACAAAAAAAATTTAAATTTTTTGACGAAAATTTTTGTTTTTATTTTTTTATAATGAGGCATTAAAATACATACAACCCTAAATTTTTACGTTTTTATCACCGACCCCTATTTTTTATGGCCATTTTAGTAATGTAATCATTTTTCACCCTGCTCGATAACTGATCAATTATAGTGTTTTTAACTGTACTTCGATTAAAAAGCTATTTTTTTAAAGAAAATAAACTTTTATTTTATTATTAATTTAGTTATTTAACTTTGGCACATTATTTAATTCTAAGGCGATACGAAGTTCGCCGGGTCAGCTAGTTTTAATATATGAAAACGTATTATAATAATATTGGTACTGTTTGTTTTTGTTATAACATCGCACTAACCTCTTCCTTTGCATGTTGTGGTAAGTACTAAACATCGATGTTTGTATTAAATAACACTACCACGTTAAAATCATTCTGTAAATAATATTTTAATCTACCTACCATTACCGTATTTACATTAAATACATTATTTGTATTTTTTTTTTGTTAAACATTTATTTATACTATTACTTTATTTATATTAAAGGTACGAAATTTGAAATGCTTCTTTTTCTTCTTTCAGGCAACTATTTTAATTTACGAATACAACCTTATGACTGAAGCCAGAAAAATAAACCACAAATCCAACTGGCTAGATCTTATGAACAATAGCGCAGATGGGCCAACTTTACAAGAAAGATTTAACAAAGCGAATATTAATATAGACAGAACCACATTAAAACTCCTACCAATATTACTAAAGGCTCTCAACCAAAATAGATACGTGGATAAAATAATCGAGGAATCCACCAGCCTCTACCCTCCGTATGAAAAAAGCGATACCACTGATGTTTCATATACAAAAAATATCTTTGCAGATACTAGAAACTGGATGAAAACGCCAAATTCACGGCTTTATGCTATTGAATATAAAACCTCTCCAATAGTTTATTTCAAAAATCCGACAAGAAACGTGGATTATTTTACGAAAATCAGAAAAATTAGAGACTATCAAAGAATCATGAATTATTTTGATAAAATGATAAGCGAAAAAAATATTTTAGGTTCAACTCAACCAATGAGAAGTGATCTGAGTCACACCGAAATGCCAATAAAAATGACCAAACCGATGCGAAAGCACAAGTTTACTCAAACAATTAATAAGCAAACAACCACTCCTAGAACATTAGTACAAGAAAAAAAACCAAATTGCATATGTTCACACAAGCTCGGACAACTTATGCACAAACTTCTGACTAGTATTCAGCACCTACTATCATATTTATCTGTATCCCACACTAAAGAAACAGTATATAATTGTAGTGATTTGCTCAAAAGTAGATCATTTAAAACTTTAAACGATATTTCCACACCTGAGAAATATATTGGCAATAAGAATTATGATGTTAGTCAACCTGCAGGAACCAAAAGAACATCTTACAAGAACTTTCTCAATAAACATAAATACACTGTAGATTTCACCCCCACAAATAACGATATACGTAGAGACTACACCATAAAAACGATTATGAATTTATTAAAACCAAATTTTAATAAACATAATCGCATCGACTTAAAGCTTGATTCCAATGAGGGATTTAGTACAACTAATGGTTACATTGGACTATCAGATACAAATATTCTTACAAAAGAGACAAGTACTGAATCTATTTTAAACTATATAAGCCATGCAAACACAAAAGTGCCAACTGATACTGTTACTACAGTAGCAGATTATGTTTTACAAAAAGGAGTATATGATATATTACCGGAAACAAAATCATCGCCTTCGACATTTGCTGATACTGATTTCACAACTGATGATGATTATTATACCGAAACAACAGCAAATTTGGCACATAATTTTGAAAGACTCGACGTTCATAGCATAGAATTAGTCAAAAATAAAATAGTGTCGCCAAGAAAAAACGACACTAAAGAAGAAAAATCAGTATTCTATCCTTTTAAGGGCATTAGAACAAGTCAACATGCATACAACAATAATGGGACAATGAGGAAAATAGGCAATTTAGTTTCAAGCGATAAAAATAATTCAAAATCTTTACCAATACTACATCGCTTTGCTCCAATTAGCAAACCAATATTAAAATCAACTACAACTAAAAAAGGTCGTCTTCTAGTATCTACAATGAAATCTACCGAGAGCCCGCTTAAAAATCAAACAAAATTTCGATATTTTTACACAAAACCCATTGAAAACATTAATGTGAAATCCAAGAAAAATTCCACAGAAAAAGTCATGCTACAAGAAGAAACAGTAAAAGCATGGAAAGAGAATGTATCAAAAGAAATTACTCTTAAAAATATAGAAGAAGAAATTAAAAGACTTAATAACGAGACCACAACAGAGCAGAGTGAAATTTCAACAAATTCAGATAATCCGTGGGAATTAGTTCAATTAGAAGAAAAGTCGACTTCAACTAAGTCTATGATACCTGTAAGCAGATCGACGTACTTAGAAATGCAGAGAAATGATTGGAAACGTGATGAAATCCATGATTATGACACCAATGTGAACAACTACAATTATGATTAGCGTACTTAATTTACGTATCAATAAATTATTATTCACAAGATTCAAAAAGTTGTATTGGTTTTATAATAAATCGTAAATATCAAATTGTATGTTCAATAATTATATTAAGAAAGATATTTAAGAGTTCATTTAAATGTATAACAATAGTTACCTAGCAGAATAATGTACTGAGCATGATATTTTTATATAGTGTTGCGTTAATATTAAATTACCTCTTATAAAATATAAAGTAGTCAACATCTTTATAACACGTTCTGTGTACGAGTATCAAGACGCAATAATCCAAACCTAACATTTAAAATTTTTACTTGTTTCAGATAGTTCTACTGATCTACGAATATATGATTGTTGTAGAAACGAGTATAGTACAAAATAGACGAAACCTAAAAAAAATCAACAAAACAATTGCTCTTAATGACCATCCCATTGCAGATCGATTAGATCGCAGCTATTTCGGGTTTGATCAAGATTATTATGAAAGAATGCCACTCCTTGTGAATGCTATGCAGGAAAATAGTTATGTAGACCCTTCTACGGAAATATTTGAGTCTCCCCATAAAAAAAGACACTTTTCTGATGTACGGAATATAAGGCTAACAACAGAAAACTACCGAGCAATCAGAAGAACCAGTCCACGACCATTTCTTTATGAATATAAAAATCCTATACCTGCACCTTTTAGTAAATCACATACTAAAGCATACACCTCCAGAAGTTGGGTAGAAAGTTACCGAAACGCTCAGAGATTGAAGAATCTTAATGACATCATTAAATATTTAGAAAGAACTATTAACGCAAAATTCGGTGATGTGAAAACGCAAACAAGTACTCGAATTGCGTTTTCCGGAATTTACATGGAGCCTTATGCAGATGAGCATAAAGAATCCAATGAAGATGATATACTAGCACATAGTTCTAATAAACATGAATTTAGATCTAATCACCAATTTGACCCCTTATACACATTTAAGCCTGATCATCCTGGTGAAATAAATTTGTTAGCTGAAGGCTTAAGATTCGGACCAGCATCAAGTATGCACTTTATTAGTGAAATTTTACCAACAGTTCCGATATTCAAACCAATACAAAATCGTAAAAGAAATTGTTTCAGTGAGTCTTGCAATGATAATGAGCAAAGTAATATAAAATTATCAACCTCAACTTCTAATGAAAGCGCCGACATAAAGAATGTTAAATCATTTGGAGTTATGCTTAATTTATACCCCCTACATTCAACAAAGTCTACAGATCCTATTAGTTCGTCAGTAAGCTCCCCAATAGAATTAGACAAAATTTATATAACAACACCTCGACCGAAGATTCAATTCAAAAGGAAATCATCCTTTCCGGTAAGACGAACGTCTATAGGAGGCAGACCAAGATTTTCAAGCAAAATAAAATATGGTAAAAATAATATGTCCAGAGCTAATGATAACCCAAAATCTCATAACATTGAATCTACTACAATACCTAAAATGATAGTACATGTTAACGTTTATTCTGTTAAAAAAGAAATTGAAAGGGCTGAAAATATAACAGAAACGTTAAGTTCAAATACTCAAACTGACTTCTCAACGTCGTCTACAACCAGTACATTTAAGCCAATTATCGATGATTATCTTGTTCTAAATTCGTCTCACGTAGAAGATTTCCATGTAGGCAGTTCTGGTATTATACCAATAGAAGAGAGGACTACAAGTACATCACCCCCTACTTTACCCATCGTGACCCCGATAGTACCACTATATGATACTACTGTTATAAATTATGAAACTCCAAGAACAGATCCTCCTGATGTAATTAGATTTAGTCCAGAAGATGCGAGGATTCCTGATCAATATTTGAATATACGAAAAACCGATGGGAGGCAGCTAGAAGTTACAGAAATTACACAAAATTTTGAGAGACCAATTGAAAATGCAGAAGATGATATCGAAGCTAGAACCCTCGTCGTAAAACTTAAAAATTATGACTCAAGTAAAGAAAACATGGAATCAACTGAAGACTACGAAGAAGTGACCCAAACATACGTTCCACAAATAAATGGTCATTACCGGAACTTGATACATAAAAGTTTAAGTACTTTGTTACGGGAAAATTCTGAAAAGTATCGGAGAAAGTTAGAAAATTCTGTGCCCAGTATTCGGAAATCAACTTATGTGCCTATGTATGTAGAAATTAAGAGAAATTATACCCGAAGTGAAACTGATGACAACGACTGAGCACCCGTTTTTCTTTAAAAACTTTGATATTTTTTTCATTTCGTTATTCTATCTTTCCCACCGATGACATTTTTGTAAATTTTCCATGAATATTTTAAATTTTTTATACTGTTTCACATTTAATTTTTTAAACATTATTAAATAAACGTGTTTGTTATTTAATTATATAATAAGTACTGTTTTGAATAAACTGTTGATAATATTATGTACACACTAATAAATTCTTTGGTGGCATACCTAATGGTAGTAGATCTTTGTGCTTCGAGTGCGGCGGTATTACCGCTATGCCATGTGTAATATAACCGCAACACTGTCTTCTGGCTTGTAGATGTCAGAGAGGTACACTTACATGCCTCTTGAAATCCGCAGGGGTAGCAACTCATTTCTACTTGGAATTGAAAATAGATATAACTATGGGCTGTAGCAGCCGCATTCCACTATGAACAGTTCATGTTCGTTATTTACCGAAAATACATTATAAAAGTTAAATCCTTAACACTGGCCCTCTTCTAGAATTAGAAGGGTTTTGCCCGTTGCCCTACATATACATACTTACCTCATAGTAAATACGTACTTACCTAGGAGATTCGTAAAATAAACGCCTGTGAATTTATCATAGCACAAATAAAAACAACAGCGTATGCTAATAATCTTTTAATGTGCTAGTTGAAACAACCAGGCATGTATTCCTTAAAAAACCTATGTTACTTCGTCACTGTGGTGCATGAACAGATATTATAGACCACAAAAAAATTGGAACTCTTGAAATTGAAGTTTTCCTTGAGAATAATTAATTAATTAATTAAACTTTCTTGCTTGTACAGAAAAAAGACACCAAAGTCTTAAAAAGCTAAGGTAGACTATTTAGCAAATTGACAAAAAATATTTCTCAGTCCTTTTTTGCATTGTTTGTGGAACAAATTCAGTCATTAAGTAGACGAATACGTTCCTAGTGAGTATGCACATAATGTTTCATATAGGTACAGGAAGTACTCATATAATTTTAATTAAATGGTAATTATGTAAATCCTTATTACAATTGAAGTAATGCCATTCATCTATTTACATTCTTAATTTTGTTGATTACGCTCCGATTACTACTGTTTTGTAACTTGACCATTCGAAACTTTGCATAAAGTCATTACGTTTTTACCGAACATTACAAAATATTTTGCGTTATTTTATTCATAATGGTGGTTTAGCAACTTAGTGACATGCTGGTTGGTACTGTAGTTTAGTTACGGTTTTATATAGAAATAAATCATATGTGCGTAGTTTTTAGCTCTCATGACCTTAATGCAACTATTTCAATCGCCCTTTAAAAATGACCTACGTTTATCTCTGTCTAACACAACCGACCTCTTATATTCCGTTTCAACTCACGCATCTTAAAGAAAAACCCCGTTACTTTTACCTGTGCAAAAAGGCTTTATCTGCAGATGGTAGAGGACAGTACTGATAGAATAGCGTTGTCTCTTTCCTTTTTATAATTCTAACAAACGAAAGAAAGTGAAGGCGCAACGTGTAATACAAATCCAGTCTCACAGACCGGTGGTGCAAGTTTTTGACAGTACGTTTCAAACTTAGCGGTGTAGTGACTTCGAGAGATAAAAATGTCTTTTGTAAAATAAATATAATTTATAAATTCGTACGTGTTTAATAAATGTGTGCGGGTATGTTTGTGTGTTGTGGTACGTGATATTGGAATTGGATTGGCTCTATTTAAAAACAAGGTGCGTATTTGGGTATAACTGTGCGTAACAGTTCGTAAAGTTGTATTGACAAACGAAACTTTCTTCGTGAACGTTAGTCATCAAGGACACAGGATCTACATCGCGAAATGTTAGGGATGTATGGAATGCATGACCTCTGTATGTAATTTGTGTATCATAGACAGGTGAAACAATTTTGTCCTTGTTTAAGCCGAAGTATTAAATATTTAGCTAATTTCGGAAGATATTTGATTTTTTAGATACCTTTAAATTTTATTAAAAAGATAAAAAGATGTGTAACATTTTGTTAGAGATGTAACTATGTGGATACTATGTATATTTCTTACCTTTAAGGTAATAAAATAAGTCAACACTAATTAATAACAGTATTTAGCCGCATTAGTAAAAAAAGTCACCTAAAGTCCTACTACCCATGACTAAATACGGTATCTATTTGGTATATCATTTAAATATTATAGTAAATTTATTTACTTAAGGATGTAATATAAAAATTAAAAATAAATGGAACGAAATTATTATACTTTAGATCATGTAAATATAGAAAAGTAATACTGAAAATATGTAAAAGTAATACTGAAAACTATGGTGGCACCTATTACCTATACTTTAATCATACTAAGTTAACTCAAATTGTATCAGTGAATTCCACAAATAAGAAAACACAAACACACAATTGACAACACCTACATATAGAACGCTATAAGTGCGGAAGGGTATACAATTTTAGGGTCATTAATTGAACGTCCGTTTTTACCAGACCAAAAGAAAGGAGGGGTACCGATATGACTTCCTTGCAAAATTCCAAATATTCGTAACCAACTAAAAAAACTTACGACTTCGGAACCCTGCATTTCATTTAATAGTTTATAGATTAAAGAACGGAGAACCCTTCGTGTTGCCAGTTCAGCACCGCTACACATATTTCCGTATTATAATAACAATATGAAAAAACTATTGTCCAAAGGGTCTGGTTTTAGACTTAAAACGAATGCGAAACAACGCATCTGTTTGCCCTGTGGTCGACAGGTACTTACGCCGATCATGCACAGTATATTACAACTTCCAGCAACAGTAATGATTTGATAGGCCGAATGCTCGTTTCCTTCTTTTACTTCAGGAAAAGTTCCTGCAAGCTTTATCGTTGTCATAGCTCTACCTGTTCATCTATTGTACTCTAAAAGTACCTACATAGATGTTTCAATGAACCCAGCCCAGATATTAGAGAAGCAATAATGAACAGCTAGAACAGAAAGGCGAGAACGTCCAATTATCATATTCCCACGAGTGTATTGTATTCGGTTAGTGACTTGTACCTGCAATAGTGTAACCTTTGCACGTCATCAGTTCTTTTAACGTGTGAATCAAGTATTTCTCTCTATCCTGAAGATTTACCGTTTATCTTGACCTATTATTATCGTTAAATGTCGCGTTCTAACTTAGCCAACATTTATAGCAGCGTATGTGTAATCCAATTTAGGTAAAGCTCCGATCCGATTTGAAATTGATTACGCGGGTCCATGGGAGACAGTGACCACTTACTTTTAGGTAAAATGCATGCTTGTTAGCCGAAATTCAAGAAAGAACAACCGAAATTTATAAGTGATAATTAATTTTTAACGCGCACGTGCCACTTCTACCTGTCACCAAAAACGGCATTTACCAAGGCGTTGTAAAATTTTAATTTAAATCGTAAAATATAATTCGGTCCTTGGACGGATTAAAATTGAAATAGTTATTATGGTATTTCAACAGCCGAATCAAACTAACAACCGAATTTCTATCGTTAATTCGTTACGCCAAGAACGTTATTGAAGACAGAACTAGAGACAATACGTTTAGCAAAAAATTACTATCTAACTTAATATAGGTTCAGGCTTAAATTTAATTGAGTTGTGTTGAAGTCCTTTAAAAATAATGTTTTTGCTCAGTATTTTAGAAAAATTCGTCATTAGGCATCAGTATCTTCAATTCATTTCTCTTTTTATAAGTATTATTACTATTTAATCTCTTTATTTATCTATTACTTATTTACTTACTCATAAATCGCTTTTATTTTTGTTCTTTTCTTTGCGTTATTGTCTTTTTATAGTTTTCTTATTTATATTTCTTCCTCATGTTTATCTCTCTGTTCCTTTTTCTTTCTTTGTTTGTACTACATTTTTGTTTTGGGCAGCCTTCAACTTTTCTGCACATCCTTAAGGTTAACTGGCAGAAAATGCTTTTTAGCATTAAGTCCGCCTATTGTACCACAAATTATTTTTTATGTCGATAATATAAAGAATTAATAAATAAAAGACCTTGCATACTTTAAAGTTTTGATTGTACTATAATATTGATTATTTTGCAAAAATGTAGACGTCGTCGTAATTATCATAAATATATCTATTAACGTACGCACACCTGGGCACCCATCTCCTCCCAGATAGAAAAGGATTTGTCATCGCCATCATCATTATTATCCTCAATATTATCGTCATCAAATGCCACTTGGTAGACTTTACATAAGAGGTTAATTCTCGAGAGTTTTTAAAAGACGTAATTAACCTTAAATAGTAACTATTTCTAAGTGACTTCCAAAAAGGAGGAGGATTTATATTCACATTTTAATCAAAGATACCTAATTGAATGCAAAAACTATTTAACAAACGAACTACGTCAAATAAACATAATAACATGTCTTTACTACAATACTGGACTTTTTCTAAGAAATTTTACACGAATAGGCGTTTTTAATATTTAAAATGAATACGAAGATAATCACGTACCACGATAATCGAAACTAAAATAGGAAGCGATCACGTTCCAACGTTCCCACGTGACGAAACCACATACGATGCATTATCGTTTGCTGTTATGAGAAGCATAATTACTGCGTTAGATGTACTCTCTGACAGCTTTGTTTAAGTTTTTTTTATGTTATGGAAGTAGCCAACCAGCACGCAGTCCACTTGATGTAAAGTGGCAACTGCCGTCAATGACATCTGTAATCGACCTCAAATAAAATTAGAATCTGAGGTACCTGAGGTCCGTGAGCGATGTGTTGCTACCCCTGAGAAATGACCTGAATGCACAGATAAGCATGTCTCCCTTAGCACATCCTTCAAAGCAGAGTACTCCAGCGCTTAATAGGTGTGGCGGTGCTTCTAATTATAATGGGTTATATTGAATTCGTTAAAAAATGTTCTCCACTGCTTGACATACACTTTCCAGAATTCCCTCTACATTGGGTCAGAGCAGATTTGTGAGGGAAGGTACGTCATTGGCCAACCCATGTCAGATGGTTATAAACTCATAAATCTCAAACAGAGTTAACCGACTGCTATCCGATGATAACGTGATAGTACTGAAAGCTAAATTTGCCTTCCACAGAGCGTTGTCTTTAGAAATACCAAATTCTCGGTTTATTCAAGTACGCAAACTATGGTGTTATATTGTAGATTGCCTCATGATGTTTTCCTTCATCGTTTAAGCAAGTGATAATTAATTTGGAATATGCCTGGAACTTGAATCTCCAGACATGTTGAATGCGGTAGTTTCAAACCACTAGGCTCTAACTACCATATTTCTGACCAGATATTGTCCGTTTGGAAACATCTGCTCGTCGTCGCGTAACTTGTAAGTAACAATCATAGGAAGTTAGTTTCTTACCGATTGCCACCTGGGCTTCGAATACTTATTTTTACGCATACTAATTAATAATGACATGGTTGCTAAACACTTTGCAGTGATAGCCTAGTGGTTGAATGACGGCCTCTCAGTCGAGGGGTCCGAGGTTCAAACCGCACCTCTGATTTTTCAAAGTTAAGTGCGTATTATAAATTAATTATCACTTGCTATACCTAACGGTGAAGGAAAACATCGTGAGGAAACCTGCATACTTGAGATTTCTTTTAAAAAAAAGTTCTCAAAAAGTGTGTGAAGCCTACTAATTCGCAATTGGCCGGCGCGGTAGCCTGTGGCCTTACCCCTCTCACTCTGAGAGGAGACCCGTGACCAGCAGTGGGACAGTAATGGGTTGATGATGATGCTAAACACTTTAACAGTTATTATTTAAATGTGTAATAAACTTTCGAAGTTCGACGATCGATGGATTTTTCCTTGAACTATGAAGAATAATATCATGAAAAAACCTACATGCCTGAAATCTAAAAACAATTTAATGAATTTATGATGGCTACGAATGGTGTATAAAGCTAAAGTGTGTGTTTGTCTGGTTAACTTTAGTCTTTGAAATCTCTGCCGTGCGTTTGTGGTTCCACTTCGGAAGCACCACTGCCGCAGCTATTTCTGCCTTAAAACAGCAATGTTAACGCTGGTGTGTTCTAATTTGAAGGGTGTTTAAGGGAGACGCTCATCCGAGACGCTCCTAATCCTCAAGAATGGCAACGCATTTGAAGCCTTTTTCAGATAGGACTCTAAGTTTATCAAGGGTTTGATTACAGATTTTCATGGGTAGCAGAGACAGTATGGGTGACTGCAAGCTTGTTTACTATTCTTATATAAAAATATACCTACTATATAAAACAGAACATTGTTCTGTGCAAAAATTGACCCTAAATAGTACCAACTATTATGCATCTAAGCATAGTTTCGTCGGCAATGATGTCAATGACCTATCATTACAGTACATAATCATGATAAAAACGAACTATTTCTATATGTATTGATAATATAATGTAATCGCAAGTTGCTTTCAAAGATGTTAATCGAATGGTAATTGATACTTTATAAACGACTTATGAAGTCTTTTCTCTACAATTGAAGTAGCAGCATTAAATGAGCATGTACATCTGCTACCAAATCCATATAAAACGAGCGTTATATCTGAAGTCAATCACAGATGTATTGCGACTTCTGAGTATTAAGATCGTCACTGTATACGTAAATCAGTCGACATTCACTCCCTTCCACATGTCGCAGAACTGCTTCACGGTAGAAATAGGTGTGGCAGTGGTACCTTCCCGGTCGAACCTTACTGGTTTTACCATCATCGGTTCCGAGTTTATAAAATATTCACAGAAGCGCTAAGATATATTAGGAATATATAACTAGCCTGTGTCTCAATGTAAACCGTAAATGCGTAAAGTTTCATCAAAATCAGTTCAACCGTTTCTAAAATAATAGGTAAATAATAGATTACTATATTATCTTGAAAAAAAACTTCATTATGTACTTCGAAAATCTGAATTATAAAATTATAAACACGTTTTACCTGCTTTTTATATATGAGAACTTGTTTAAAACGGTTTATTGTTGTAAAAATAATTACGTAAAAATAGTGTGCGCTTTTTGTTTTTGGCTTTTTTACGTGTAATTATCTTTCACTGGAATAAACCGTTTAAATAAATTCTTGTTAGAATATTGCTTAAGCATTTCCAAAAAATACGGATAAAGTAAATATCAATAGTTTACACAATGCGGTCAGATTTTAATCGAGTTAACACGAAATTACCGTAAATAGCGCATTTGCTCAACATTCCAATTGTCTCACATATCGCAGATTTACACGAATTGCAATATAAAGTTACTTTGTGTTGCCAATTGTTTCGAGCCCCACCGCTGACCGCAAGCCACTCTGTTTCTCTGGTCTAGACTAGATCAGGTTGCGACACTCGCAGCGTGTGGGCGTCGACTGGAATAGACAACATGACCTTATACATAAACATAAAATGTTTAGTCTCTTACAGCTAAATAATTATCAATAACAAAATACATTGAGAAATAGATTTGGTAAAACTTTGTAATTTGAGTGTGGCGGCACCACACCAATTTTTTCATTACAGTATCAATGTTTGCGCTGCTGTGTTCTAGTTTAATAAACATGGAACAATTACTATAATACCAACAAGTCAAAGTACATAAAAAATATAACATAGGCTACATTACTCCCATATTTTAGACGACTCCAACAATAACTCATATATTAGAATAATATATTTCTATGTTAAGTGTTTTATTGCTAGTTTGTCGCTCAATACTGATATCGACTGATATCTGTCTCATCCCAGACTGGCTTGGTATCACTCCTTTACCTACCGTTTAGATCATAAACATCTTACCTCACTGTTATAAAGCAGATACTAGTGTTACTATTAAAGCTAAATGATACTGCCCCGGGATTAACAAGTATAATTTTGCGCCATAATTGAACTACAAAGACTTTTATCACCTTTTAAAATCTGTAACATTGCTAAGCAGTAAATAAAGCAAAAGCGATATTTCAAGTTATGATGTAAATGAGTACAATAGCGGCACCTGGCGTAACAATTTGCATTTCATAATATTATACAACATTAGATTTAACTTAACCTCTTTTTTGTTAACTTCCAGATGGCAGAAATAATATTCCAGCGACGGAAGATTCCCACGGTGTTGAGTGAAGCGAACCCGCTTATAATCCTGCTCGTGCTTCTCCTGGTCCAGTTGGTCAGCAGCCAGGTCATCAACAGAGCCCCACATTTTGTCCCGCAGACTGGAGACATGTCTCAGTTCAGCTTGCCTGAAGACACCGCTGTTGGTACTCCGGTATACCAATTGAAAGGTAAGCAGCTACTAAGGCTAACGATTATAGTATGTGTGTCCGTACTACATAACATGGAGACGCACACTCATACCCATCACCTAGATTTAAATGAAGTACTTATATTTTGACGACTGACGTGAAATGGGTAGTGGACGATCATTGTTTTATATCGTATTTATGTCATATTTTATTATTTAAGCAGTAAAAGATACGTACTTGTACGTATTATTTGGTATTTATTATATTTTGATTTTCACGCAAATTGAATTTTGCAGGTATCGACCCAGAAAATGGTCCACTGAGGTATTCTATATCTGGACAATACTTCAGCGTGGACTCTATCACTGGGGTCGTCACTCTTGCAAAAACCCTGGATCGAGAGGAACAGGACTCATTGGAAGTTATAATTAGCATTACTGGTAAGTTCCTTATTTAATTTAATAAACCTAAAAAAGTAGTACAAAGGGTCCAAGATATTATCTTAAAAAATGTAGACTATATTTCTCTCTGTGTGTTTTTTATTGGAGTAACAGACGAGATTGCATTCCAACTGGTGGTAAGTGGTTTCTGCCGCCCATCTGTAACTAACTACGTATAGTACAAGTTCTGCCTGAAGCAGATCGCAGATGTGTTACTTCTTACTTCTGAGAACTAAAATGCATCCACCACCATCATCACACCATTAATTCCAATTTAATCCCCATCTGTGGATGACCCCAAGTATGATTCCAATATTATTTAATTTACATGTCGATAGGCGGCAGTGGTTACCATCAAGGTGGGCTGCAGCTCGTATACATTGTAATTACTTAAAAAGACCTGCTCTCAAGATCCTTTTACTAAATTACGTGTACATTTGTTCCAGATGAAGGCCTAGCTAACACAGAGCCGAACACAGTGTCTCTCCGACGTGTGATTCCAGTGAAGGACGTGAATGACAATCCTCCAGTTTTCCACAACAGGCCCTACATAGTCAATATTAGTGAGGCTACGGCTGTTGGAAGTGAAATCGAGGTAAGTTATACAAATGAATTATAATTATTCATTATTCAAGTTATATATCAGTTTCTACTTCAAACGCAATAAGTTCTAGTGGCAATTTTTCAAGAGTAAACTAGCATGCAGCGTATCTGATGTAAATATCTGGAACAGATATAAAAAATCATAGGAGTCCTGCCTGAGTTTTTTTTTAGTGACGTATGCAGTTAGCAAATAATCAACCCCAGATAAGATTAGTCTTACTTGAGGTTGACCACATATGCGTTGCTATCCCTAAGGACTAAGTTCAAACGCTTCGAATAAATCCATCCATTACTACACCCTTCAAACCAGACATAATCGCTTGAAACTGTTTTTATGAGGCAGAAATAGCCATGCCAGAGTAGAAATACAAGAGTTCTAGGTCGAGTCTCCTTTCAAAGTCAGATAAAAATACATAGTAGTAAATTGGAATTTGTCTTGCAAAAAAAGCTACCGAATACAGCTGCCGAATAATAACAGCAAGAACATCAATATTATCAATCAGAAAAGGGTATAATGACAGGAACCGGCAAACCAAAAAGAGTTAGAAAATCGATCGTTTAAAGCTATCTGTGAAAATATGTTACTAATCGTCAGTCACTATCTATAAACATCTCTCGTGTACTGCATATTGTTTTTGATTTTCATGCACCAATGAGCAACAAGCGGCATATTTTATTTAACTTATGGCAATGTTATTGCATTCATTAATTTTCTATTAGCCTTCGTATTATGATGTGATGACTTATTCTGTAGAAATACGTGATCTCATCAATATGTACGATGGAAAGCCATTTTATATCATTACCTCTCGTTATATGAACGGATGGAGCATCTTAATCTTGTTTGTAGTCGGCAGTAGGTAATCGTTAAATAAGTATAATTTCCATTCACCTCCACCACGCTGATTCAATGAGAGTCAGTAAATATTCGTCGGGAACAGCAGAATATTTTTGGAAGTTCTAAAGATCATTCGAAAGGTTTTAAAAAGTCTTCAAAGGTTTAAAAAAACGGCCAACAACGTCAAGATACAATCGCTATCGAATGTAGCAGTTACTCACAAAATGCTAGACTAGACTATTATGCTTGCAAACTGTAATGGTACGTGATAAAGGGCATTTTTATACTTGTCTTCTTGCACTGAGTACCTATAAACAAAGTGCAGTAGATGATCTAAACTTCTACTCATACGTATGTGATCTGTCGTCTGATACAAACAGCTACTACCTAAACGATATGTTAACGGTTCTTCTAAAGATTCTCGGTCACTTCGTGGTTTGACTGAAGAAACACCATCGTTAGATATATTTCTGTCCTATACAGCAGTGTTTAGAAGGTACTTCTAGTATCTGTTCTAGTTTGAAGGATGTGGTAGAACCAAGACACTTTTACAAATCATTTCAACTTAGTCTGCAACCAACTTCAAGTAAACTTGCAATCCTATTTAAGGATCATCAAAGATGTCCACGAACCGCGGTACTCCCTTACTAGTTACTATTAAATGCATGCTTGTTTGGTGTTTCAATTTCATCCAGAACTTCCTGTATTCTTCCGTAAGTATAATGAGTTCTGTACGATAAAAATTACAGGTCGTGCCGAAAATAATAGTAACCGACCGTGACGAAGGCATTAACGCAAATATTCATGTATCGTGCTCCACTAAAGAGAAAGGGAGCGATGCCGAGGCTTGCTCCACTTTTCGGGTTGTAACCGATATGGTAAGCTATAAATATAATGTAATTGATACTATTTTTCCTTTGGTGGGCGTGGTGGTTGGGGTTGGGTTTCTTTAAAAAATAAAAAATGATATCCGTAAGCGTAAGCTACTCTTACCCAAAACGGGTTAATAGATTTTATTTTCCTGTGAATCCTTATGGAGACCTCATTGTAGTCCTCTTTGACCTTCTTTTGAGAGTAGAGCCATGTCCGACCTTGGAATAGTAATATCAAACTATATGTTCAAAGACGTTGTTGAGTAAGAGTATATTTTTAATTTTATTAACATGACTTATTACATTAATAGTACACTATAACGCGACACGATACGTTTATAATAATCATCTAATAACCGGTAACTTGCTCACAAAATACCAGATCGACCCGAACCAGTACGAAGTACGGATATTCCTGTCAAAGGAGCTAGACTACGAAAGTCGGTCAGCGTATATCATCAGCTTAGAGGCCGTGGACTTATCGGAGCGGCCGCTGCGCGCGCTGGCGACCGTGTCGGCGGCCGTGCGCGACGTGCAGGACCAGCCGCCCGCCTTCCTCAACGCACCTTACTCCACTACTGTTCCTGAGAATACTCCCTCAGTAAGTACTCCTTAAATATATCTTTTGCAGTTATGCTTTGGGCGAGTGTGAAAACAGTGAATTAACACATTAAAGGCGGAGGATCTTGACGAAAGTATGCTAGGTAACGCAGCGACCACCCCGCCTCGTTTTTTGTCCTAGAGCAGGCGATATTTTGTGTATTTATAAAAAAAATTAGACTTAAAAAAGTTTATTTAAACTGTTAAAACTACAAGAAATAAGATAAAGCGTTGTACCACGACTCCCGCCTTTAAGCTACAGTCGAGATAAATCGTAGTACTACGACTTCCGCATTTAATGTGTTAAATTTATATGAACTCTTGTATTTATCAGTACCATGAGTTTACGTTTAGCGACACGATCGTAGTTAACAAGTTGGCCCATACATTCTCCTAGCAGCGCCTCTCTGCGGAACGTGTCGGAAATAAAGATTTTGCTAGGAAGTATGAGCCAACTCCTTAACAACGATCGAGTTGCTAAACGTAGAAAAACTCATTGTTACGGTACAGATCAGTCTTTAGTATCTACTGCATGTATTATACAAATGATACATAATCTGCGGGCAAACCAGAATTTTTAAATGCACCATATACTATTCCTAAACAAATACTACATTCATTGACATTTATAAGAACAAAACTTAAGCAAATTAAATTCGTTGGGAACTATTCAGATCTTTAAGTTGCAATTCCAGGGTACCAGCATAATGGAGATTATAGCCAAAGACGGCGACACAGCCAACCCTCGACCAGTGCTACTCACTCTTGAGGGAGACATCCAGCAATATTTCAAATTGTCACCTGAAAGAGCTCTGGGACGAGCCATGCTGGTCACCACAGACGTACCTATTGATAGAGAAAGCGATGTTGTCATGCAAAATGGAGGAGTGTACAGCTTTTTTATTAAGGTACAGTTTTTTAAATCAGTATTTTAATTATAAATATATTTATATGTGTTTCCGATACTATAAATCTAAATTATATAACACAAGACTAGAGTGATTAGTAAAAGTTTGTGTAAAAAACCCGCACGATCATAAATAAAATCTAGAATATTTCAAAAGAAATCGATAAATCTTTTTTTACTGTGACGTTATTTCATTGTTAAATAGTTTGTTTGACAAATTAAACAACCTAAAATATATAATTTTAATCTAAACTTTGCAGGCTACTGAACTAATAAACAACGAAGTGCCATCTGATTTCACAGTAACACCAATAACGATAATCGTAACAGATGTAGATGATCACGTGCCACGATTTAATAGAGACGTATTCGATATATCGATACCCGAAAATATCGAGAATGGTAGTCCTATTCCTGGACTATCGATATATGTAGAAGATAATGATATTGGTGTAAATAGCAAATACGATCTGAAACTTCGAGATATATATAATTCAGAGGGAGTATTTGCTATAAGCACAGATCATGGTGAAGGAAGAACGCCTATAAGTATTAAAGTAAAAGATGCTAGTAAATTGGACTATGATGTTGATAATGATGATGATAGGCATTTTAGTTTCGATATAGTCACGTATGCCGGTGATACAGAATTGTCATCTTCTAGAGTTAATATAAAACTTCTGGATGTAAATGACAATGCACCAATATTCGATGAATCAAGTTACAAATTTAATATTTTGGAAAATTCTCCTATTGGTACAATGATAGGCGACGTGCAAGCAACTGATAAAGATTATGGTATATTTGGAGAGATTGAATATTCCTTGACGGGTTTCGGGTCAAATATGTTTAAAACTGATGAAAACGGCGGTGGTATATATGTGGCTCAAGCTTTAGATTACGAGACACAGAAGAGTTATAGCTTAACACTAATTGCTAAGGATGGAGGAGGTAAAAGTTCCACTACCAGTGTTTTCATCGACGTATTAGATGCTAATGACAATGCACCTATGTTCGAGGCTTTAGAATACAGTCGTACTATCAGAGATGGTGCCACTAGTTTTGAACCACAACTTGTAGTGAGGGTAAGTAGTAAGTGTTACAATATATAATTTTTACTATTACAATATCTATTTCATAGTGTTTAAGTTAAAACATAATACGAATCAACTTTTTAATCATTTCATTTTATTTAGTTCATAGTTCCGTTAGATTATTTCACACTTACAGAGCAATTAATTACACTATGAACATAATACCATCAAACGACATATATGTTATTTATCGAATAATAGTAAGAATACGGACATTACATTACATTACATTTCATTACGAGAATTTGTACATAAATCTGACTGCATCTTTAAATACCAATAGTACAGAAAAGATGAGATTAAAATATTATTGTTTTTGATTCACTATTAGGCAACGGACGCAGATGGACCAACTCAAGGTGGTGGTAGAGTTCGATATACTCTAGAATCCGACAACAGCATCGCGCACAAAGGCCAGGTATTCTCCATAGACGAGGATACAGGAGAGATCACCATTCTGAGTAAAGTAGAGACAATGGATACGCCACGAGGACAGTACGAGCTCGTTGTGCGGGCTACAGATTACGGTAAATAAGATGAATAATAATAATATACCCAATAATAGACCCAATTCATGCTGGCTCAGCGCAGAAGTAAGTTTCAATACTTTTGACTCTGAGTACAAACTCATGACCAATGGTGTGTAATTTTAACATACATAGTAAAGGAAGTATACGATAATTGCAATGAACATAATTAGAAACAACATATTTTTCATTACAGGAAAACCGCCTTTAACAAACGAAACCCGAGTTTACATTCGTGTGGGCGTCCCAGGCAACCAGCGGCCAACTTTCAAGGGCAACTATCACCACTATAAGTACACGGTCACTCAGCGGAACCCGGACACCAACGAAGACTTCACCTTTGACCTAAACCCTATGAACTATAAAGCAAGTATAAGAGAAGATGCTAAACCAGGCCAAAATGTTACTATGGTGGTAGCGAATGATCCCGATGGATTGGACGACTTGTTAACTTACCATATTGTGTCTGGTGCAAAGGATAATTTTGTTATTAACAAAAAGTAAGTAATAAATAATAAAGATAAAAATAGTAAGTAATTATTTTTAAAACAATACAACAGATTCAATTAAAACATTATTTTTCATTACAGAACTGGTTTAATAACAGTGTCAAACGACGCGAACCTAGACCGAGATGTCAACACCGACAAATACGAAATCATCGTATCAGCTGTAGATAGCGGCATGCCAATACCAGAAACAGCAACCACTACAGTTTTTGTTACTATACTCGACGTGAACGACAAACCACCAACATTTAACACGACTGAGTCGACAACTTACATATCAGAGAGAACTAAAATTGGCGATGTTGTAACTAAAATAGTAGCTCAAGATACTGATTTTAATTCTAAGTTGAAATACAGTATTATACAACCAATAAAAGCTTTGTCGAAAGCTGGAGTTCAGCTCAAACCTAATGCTCCGTATGACTATAAAAATATATTCCGTATAGATGAAGAAACTGGAGAAATAATTGTTAATGGCACTTTGGATTACAGTCAAGCGTCAATTGTTATTCTTACAATTAAAGTGACCGATGTAAACGCTGAATTGAATATTGACAAACAATTCGCAGTCACCGAATATACGATTTACATTCAACCGTATGCAGATAAAAATCCTCAATTCATGAACGCTGGCTGGTCAAGTTCTAACCCTGTTATTTATCACAAAATAAAAGAAGAGCAGCCAATAGGAAGTACTGTTCTTGTATTAATGGCTGAAGATCCAATATCCGGACATGACGTAACTAATTTCAAAGTTATTAATTCTGAAACTGGTCTACTCCAAGTTGATCCATTGAGTGGTCAAGTGGTTCTAACTAAACACTTGGATTATGAAGAGTTGACAACTCCCAACTTGACATTAACCGTGCAAGCAACCAGTAGTGACGGGAGTAAACACAGTACAGCGAAGATTATAATTGAGGTTCAGAATTTGAATGATAATCCGCCTATGTTCGATAAAGAGGTAAATATAAAGTGTCTATTATTTATTTCAAATACCCAATACTTTGAGTAGTTATTTCATAAATAAAGATAACGAAATATAGGCATAATTCTAATATTTAGTATTAATGCAATACATAGTAATTACTTCTATATGATTATCATAAATTTTATCGAGACAATACAGAATCCGGATTTTTTAAATAATGCTTATATTCAAAATAAAAAAATATTTATTGGTATAACGCTAGAGTATTTAATAAATTATTTTAACGTAGGTATAGGTTACGAAAGTTTTATCATAAACTATTACACTAACAGTTTACGCAAATATTTTGAAAAAGTAATGTAACGTTATTCCGCATTTGAATAAATATTATAATTGTTTTACAGCTTTTCAAAGTGAGTGTATTAGAATCAGTAACGCACCCAGAAACTGTTCTAACAGTAAAGGCAACAGATGCTGACGCGGTTTTAACGGAAGAGGACAAGGCAAACGGTTATGCTGATTTGCGATACGTGTTGCGAGGCGAAAACGCTGAACTATTCACTATTAATAATATCACTGGAGTTATACAGGTGAGAATAAATAATAATGATATCAATAAAAGGAAACATATCGGCATTATTTGAGTGCGCGTAAATAGCGCTACAGCTCCATAGCTTTGACTGAATAAGACGTAATTTTTAAATGTACAACAAGAAATGTTTAGTACTGAATTGAGGTCATTGCGAAATCATTTTTGTAATTACGAGTATATAAACAAATAACAATGGCAGAACCCTTTGCGATTCAATTCCGACAACACCACTACATCTGTAGTTATTTCTGCCTAATAACTACAGGCGCTATTGTAATCTGGTTTAACACATTCAGTGCCCCTAACGCGTCTGTGCGTTTATTATACTAACGCTATGTGCCCTAAACGCACATGCGAGT
>DWRA01000751.1:0-21445 GCA_018250295.1 Spathilepia clonius | reverse complement strand
TGATTATCACTTGCTATAACGGTGAAGGAAAACATCGTGAGGAAACCTGCACACTTGAGTTCTTAAAAAAAGTTTTCAAAATGTGTGTGAACTCTATCAATTCGCACTTGGCCAGCGGACTATGGTCTAACCCCGCTCTGAGAGGAGACCCTTGACCAGCAGTGGGACAGTAATGGGTCGCCGACGAATTGTTTCTAATTATTTTATTTGTTATCTTGCGGTTAACCACTGTCGAGCATAAAGGATAAAGTAGGCGATTAACTTAATGTTTTGGCGTCGACTGGTCACCATACTATAAAAATGATTCAAAGTAATCGCAATTTCGCAATTGATTACGGCACTTTGCATTCATCTACCAATAATATGCTTGACAGTCGGGTCACCTGCCGTTTCAATAACTCAAATAAGTTTTTTTTGAAACAGAGATAGCATTAGAAGGTGGTTACTGCAAACCATCGACAAACTGTGTACCAAAATTTTTACTAGTCTTGGAAGTTCTATGTAAGTAAAATAATAAATCCTTCGGTGGTAGAGCAAGGTTCGACTACTAAGGAATGTCGAATGTGATGTGTTGATCTGAAGGGTGTTTTAACAACAGTGTGAGTTGTTCTAGTTCAGTCCTCAGAGTAATCAATGCATCCGTGGTATACGGTTAACTTTATATGGTTGTTAGGAATCTGGTATCAGTTGAATCTTATTTATTATTACTTTTTTTGGAGTTTAATCTATACACGTCACTTGTCGCTGTGAATATTATGTGTTTTTATCACTAATGAATTTAATAAATTGTACCTCTGCTGAGGCTGAACAAACATTTGACGCTATAAATTTTTCATCATCCATCCAAAACCATTTTATGACATTATAATAAGAACCGCAAACAAGACCTCTTGGATTGAGCGTTGAATATTTAAATGGCTCTAATGTATCGTTCTAAATTCTTTTGTTACGACCATAAAAGCGAAATACACGCGAGACAGCCGTGTCTTTTGCTGGAAATTGCAAGATATTCCATGAAGAATTTGTGTAACAGAAATTTCGAAACAAATGTCCTAATTGAAGTAGTTTTCTTGATATGTACTAAGTGAGATACTATTTTGAACATATATCTAATAATGTCTGTCGTTGACAGACCTCTGGATTTCAGAGGTCCAAGGTTTGGAACTCAGGTTTGTTCACAAACGGACATATGTCGGCAACATTAATAACATCAGTAGTTCACGTGAAAACTCGTAGAATGTTATAGAAATTTTTTTAGTAGAATTCATTTGCTTATAATAGCATCGTTACGTAACGTTTCATTAATATTTAATGCGAACGGTCAGCGATAAATTGTAAACATAAAGCGAACACTATTGTTACTGAAGCACATTAACGAGTGTTAAATGGGTAATGTTTTGCGGCAGATAAATTCACTAGTGGTTTTAAAGTGTTCAAGCATTTCTGCTCAAAACACTGCGTATGCAAATGGTTCGAGCGTGTTGTTGCATCTCCATAACTCTACCTGTTGGCAAGGTCAAGGTGAGTGACGTCACGCGCGTCGCCTTGGGCCGTGTTTGCTCGCCACTCCAGCGCCACTCGCTCGCCACTCGTCCAACGTTTTTATTGCGCTTTTTGTCAACGCGCCGCGGAATTATGTTTTGAAGTTTTGAATTTATTGCCTTTGTCGCGCTACCGTGTGTTTATTTCTAGAGTGAAAACGTTTTTTCCATCGGATTGGTCATCGGAGGTCGCTGCACTCCATTGTAATGCAGCGGTGGGAAATTTGTTGGGCGCCACACGAAATAAAGGTTTCACCGTCGATCATGGGTCCTTGACATTTTGTATTCCAATAATCAATAAATTTCACAAAGTACATCTTGACAGTCAGTTAATAATAAAAACCTCGCTGACCAATGAACTTGAACTTATTGAAAGTTACAAAATATCTTAATGTAGGAAAACCAAGTCACGTTAACAGAATGCACTACAAAGTCATAAAAATGTGCAAAAGTCCGCATTATTATTTTTAGATCGTATCGCCGCTTTAAGAGAGCTACATTTTTTTTAATTACGAAAGACGTAAACGGGCGTGCAGTTCACTTCACGGTAAGTAGCCACTGCCGTCCGTGGACATTTGTAATGTAATCCAAATAACATTTGTCTGCTACCTGAGGTCGGCCACAGATACGTTGCTACCCCTGAGGACTAAGTTGGAACGCCTCGGATAAATAGAATAATACAAAAGCTCTTAAAACTATTGTTATTAGGTAGAAATATAAAAGTTATAAGCACGTTGTAAGTAGTGGTAATGCGATTGTATGAACAGCAGTTCTCGCGACTGTACATGTATGCTGTTCATATGTAGGATATAAGCGCGAATTCGATCTCCGTGCAACTGAGCCAAGGTGAGCGTGAATGTAGATAAAGGTGTCAATTGCACTCACGGCGTTATCATAATCGTAATGTTAAGTGCTCAAGCACTGTCGGAACGTGTGGGCAATGTGGGCAACGCTATTATTTATAAGCTATGATTTATCGTCGTGGAATGCTTCCCGGTGGGCAGTCGATGTGTGCCGTAAAAATCCAAAATGGTGCCCGTTACATAATTCTGATGCGTGACGCAACGTAATTGAGGCCTGCCGTGGAGGAAGGGAGGTCGATGTGCGCGGTTCACGTTCCTTCCGATCTTATTGCCCTGTGATCGTTTGGGTTTCTTTTGTGTGAGTAAATTTTTTGGTTGCCTATTGAAGGGCTACAGACCGATTTAGCCCATTTTTGTTTCTTTGTTGGATAGTACGTACGTACAAATAAATTCCTGTGAGCTTCAAATGAACAGGCGTGGAAGGCAATTATTCGTTACAAAGAATTTTGCAAAACGCTAGCATTTTCTTAAACGCGCGAAATAATGTTAATAGCCGAAGGACAACAAAGCTACTACAATGAATACTAGCATGAAGCTGACAGCTTCATGCGTAGTATTCATGCATGTTAGGGAAGAGGAAACAATCGAGCCACAAAAGACTAAAAAGAAGCTTTGACCTGCTCTTTAAAAAGTGACCTATCACGTTGTTCCACTTGAGCCGGTCCCTTGTATGGATTTACAAGTTTTTACGCTACTGCAACATGCTCTCACGCGATTCAAGAAACTTGATTTAAGTACACTCACAGATGTGATATAAGTTGCCGGTCAATATATTTTGTGCCTTTGGCTTGTTCAGGCTTCAATGAAACCATTTTGCTCATCCTTTTGTCACTTTGGCTTCTGGAGGTCGTTAATCAATTGTTTTAAATATTTGTTTTAGTTATTCTTGAGGCTATTTCGATCCACTTGTAAAAGTAGCGTACTCGACATCTTAGAACTGTTGGGAACATCGGTTTATAGTTGTCTTGTTAACATCTGGCTATAATAGTCACTAGTTCTTATAAACTGCACCCTATGATTGCACTGCAACCTGCAACCTGCATTTCTTACCAGTAGTAATCAAGAGAGATTATAAGCATACTGTAAATTGTTCAATGCGACCTGTTGGAGATATATCACGTGTAATTGTAAGTGTATGAAATTCTTAAGAAACGCTAATTTTATTTAACGTCTAAAGAATATTTGAGTATCTCAAAGCTAAATAATTTAACAATATTTACATATACTACCTATACAACTTTCAACGGAGCTATTAAGCATTTAATTTTAAGTATGCTTCCCACAAATCTGCTGCAAATTAGCCACAAATGGCAACTTATATAATTACAGAATTAGTGCAAAATGTCCAATTGCTCAATCACGTTAATTGGCTGACCTTCATCGTTTCTGTCTTAAGTTTATTAAGATTTAGTCATGTTTATTAAGTTCGTCTTAATTAGCTAATTAATTTTATTTTGCATTTACCCAATTACTGTTTATTTTACGGAGCATTAATATAAATGCTTTGGGACTATTTTTCACCAATTTTGTAGCAACCCATATATTTTTATCAAGACTTCAATGAAGTAATTTCCAAAAGGATTGTATACTATAATTCTGATGTGCCTGTATTATAGGTAAATTCAAACACTTGACGAGCCAGTGTCGTCCGCGACCTTGGTCGCGATTGTCTCCACGCAGGAAGCGCTCCCCTGCCGTAATTCCTTCGGCCTAGAGCGTCTGCCAGCGCGTTTACGCTTCTATTGGACATCCCGCTCAGCGGCTCGCCCGCGTCCGTGTTCTGACAGCCGGTGGGTTGTGTAATGTTACTAAATTGCTCCGTTGCTAGACACAACACATCTAATTTGTTTTAGTCAACTTGGCTAGTAACTGTTCAAAAAATTTACCCTAAACAGAATAGCTGCAATATTTTATCAAAAACAGATTAAGCAATGTATGATTCTCATAAACTCATTGAATATTTGACGGAATTACGAAGCTCCTCAATTTTTGAAACAACATTTTTTAATTTTTTGTGAGCGGATTCATGTTTATTTTCTCTTTTGCAAACGCAAACAGCATCGGTTCTATATTTAGTTGTTGGCAAGCTCTTCAAACCAACGCTCGGTCGGGGTTAAAAGCCGTCCGAAGTTCACCTCTGGTGATGTATTTGTTTATGTTTGTTCATCCCCTGAATTCTCCTGGAATGTTATCTGCCGCACGTCTATCAGCGCGTGTGCACACGCCGCCTCTCTGTGAACCACCTCCACTTCGTATAATTCTACATCAAAATTAACGTGACATCTGCGTCCCCAATTTGTGAAGTTGATCTATGTGAGTGATTCTCAAAACATTAGTGCAAGTGTTTGTATAAGAATTTTTATTTGGTACGCATTCGTGGAAAACGGCGAATTCGGAGGCGTCCCTCTATATTAAGCGTGTCGAGTTGCCGACATAACAAGGAAATGTACGTTCGAGTAGGTAGGTTGCGAATTCCTTCCTGAGTGGAATGGAATTCATTGTTTCAAATTTGTGCGTTTAATAAAGCGTGCTAGTTTCTTAGGCAATAAATTAAAAGGATTTCTTTGTTATGTCACCGTTTTCTGGTAACAAAGAAATGATCTCATCCACCACATGTGCAACGAATCATATTAGACATTAGATTAGACCAAATTAGACATAAGACCAAAGTGTGTTTATTTTTGTTACAATTATGAATTCCTTAGGCATATTATTATCTTTGAGCCATGAATATTTACTAACATGACTCAGTCATGTGTCTGTTACGTTATAGTATCAATTTCTCGTCATTTATATCTGGCAACTTCCTACTTGTGAGGTATTTTACTTTGAAAACATTTCTAAATATAGCGGAAATAAACGTTATTTGGGAGCAATGCCTATTTGTAAGAGTCAGTAGTTGGATGAGAATCGGTAGCGTGAACTAATTAGTGGGGCACGGTTGCAGCGAGCCACGTGATGCCGTTTCCGGCCAGCTTTGATCAGTCGCCCCGCGGACTACGAATTTGCTACAAGGGCGTTAGTTGATTGCATGAGTATGTTTTTCTTATTATTTTGTGCTATGTCTGTTACACAATTGGTAATCGTGTTACAAAAGATAATGAATGTCTATAAAAGCTAGCCTGTGTAGCAACTACTACACAGTAAAAACTCTACTATGGTTACCTAAATACATACACGTATGCGTGATCGGTGATATATTACTTTGTGTGTTAGATATGCAAAGACTATAATAACTTTTAGAAACTTGCTAATAATAACAGGATCAGTCTTTCCTTAGTAATGGATTGAACATGTATAATGTACACGCACTTTTTTGTGTTGCAACTAACTCTACTTCTATTTTAATGCTAATAGATTTTGTGGTGATCGTTTTAGAACAATTAGTAGTCAATTAGAAAAATGCCTAAAATGTGTAAGCTTCATTTGTATTTATACAAATTCCGTAAAGGCAATTTAATGAGATGTATAGTGATTCAGTAAATTAAGTGTACATTAATCAGCTGTCGGTTACGGCAATTGCGATAAGAGACGCACACACTTTGACAAAGACTTCGTTACTCAATTCAAGTCGACTGTAATTTATTAAACTTACTATTTAATTATGTCAAATAAACTCGGAAAGAAACCGTAAATATGTAAATCTGTTCCGTAAATTTCATAATACTTATATAACAAAGACTAAATAGACTAGCGTGGTTGCGGCACTCGTAGCCTTCCAGTGATTTTGACCGATCGAGATCGGCTCTGGTCTATATGTGAGACACTCTCATTCGAGAGGTTTTAATGAACTTCTGCAACGCGAGGTGCACTTGCTTTGACGACTGCACGGGTAAGCAGCTCCGTGCACACTCACAACCATCATTGTGTTAATGTTTGTTTGTTAGAATGTATCTGTTCTACTATTTAATATTTAATAGAGCTGTTATGTATTCTATGTTATAGGTAAATTCCGTAGTACGTAGTGATACGGACTTGCATGAAATATATTTGTGCTAGTATAACTCTCTGTTTCATTATTTCCAGTAAGCCGCATAAAGCATGTGATTTGTGTTTTATGTTCAACGTATTTATAGTGCTATAACTCTTTACGTGGCTCACGACCGGTTGCTCCCAGTGCATGCGTCATTTGGGTCAACTGGCCAACTTATGTAACTGTTTCTACCGAGTTTACGTTTGTCTTGCCTTTTTATGCTATTGCCATCTCCTTAATTTTTCCATCTTTGCCTTTATCACCGAAGGATTTGCTTACGATATAATCCTGTTAAAGACGTATAGCTGTTTCTTTGACTGTCTTAATATCATCGTTTGTTGGACTTAATTAATTTGTACTTTGCTCGGCAGCCAGTTTCTGATGTGTTCTATATTAGAGTAATTTACACGAGAGAGCGTGCGCATTTCCTTATTACGGCATTCACTCACCATAACTCTTTCGACGGCGCGGTGCGGCCGGTTCCCGTGCATGCGTCATCGGGGTCAACCGGCCGCCTTATGTAACTGCTGTCACCGCCTCGTGTGTTGTGTCGGTATACATGCCTTGCTGAGCCGCCAATGTATGCGTGGGAAATGAGCCATTTCGTAGCGATGCCGTAAATCCTTGTTTGAGCTCGTTAGTGACACGTTCGTGTCCCATTTTGGTTTGGACCAATTTTGTATTATGGTGAAAGAGCTGGATATACTATAGCTCATCGAATTTATTTTGATACAGCGGGCATAATCTTATTATTCGGACTATCGTTCTAATCTCTATTGGAGCAGAACAAATATGCTTGCACGTGTAGGCTGTAATCAGCTCTCTTTAACCCGTTTTGACATTCCCAAGAAAACCGCTATAAGAAAGCGGTTTCCGCAACCTGATATCTTCCACTTCGCATCTGGCTCGAAGAATCTATATCGGCGCTAACGTACAGTTAGATGTATGGTATCTCATTATTTGCTAGGACTGCATACTTACTCAGCAAAACACTGATGACTTACTACGCTTTGATAAGATCTTATTAGCTCCAGTTTACTATGACGATTACAGTATATTCATCGCCTTGGATCTGGCCCTGGATCTGGCAGGAGTAGTATATTAAAGATCTGTGCCAATTGAGTGGGATATGTAACAGTACCGGGTAAACTGAAAGAGATTTATGAGTTCCAAAATACTATCATTAAATATTGATTTGTGTTTTTTAATTTCATACTGGACTTTACATTAGGACCTACTCACGGCAAACATGTCACAATGTGTAGTTTGGTCTGTACAGAATCGGTACGCCCTTGAACAGATGTTTGTGGCGATTTCCTACGTAACTGAAAGTAAGAGGCAATAATTAAGATCCCGGCACGAGGTGCTTATTGTGCGAGATAGCGCGCGCCGTTATCACTCGCGCACCGAACTCATCCGACTTTCTCTCTTATCGTTACGTAATCTCGGTCCCTTTTGCATTTAGCTTTGATTTGGAGAAGAGTATGTATGTAGTATTGCCGTAATAACTTATATACTATCTGATATTGTTGACCGTGATAATCTGCTTATTAGTATTTATTTACAACGTCAATAAAGCATGGTTTCTGTAATTAATTTTATTGTTTGTTCATTACCTTGTCTAGTATAAAAGCTACATTCTCCAATCGCGCATGTCTCACACAACTCTGAAAATACAGTTTCAACTCTTACCAAATTACCTTTATATAGGTGATATTGGATATTACAGTAATACCGCAGCAGTCTAGACAAAACTGCTTTGTTTATAAAACTAAAATTGTATATCGAAAAGTATAATATTGTACTGGCGGATCCATTAATTATCTTGAAGTATAGGGCCGGGATCTGGCACAGAAGCATAATGCGGACCAAACTGGAAAGTTGCATTGCGTGTTCCATAATAGTCAATAGGATATTGCCGCAGGCTCCATGCTTTCTTTAGATTTCTATGTCGGTGTTTAACTGATAAGTGAGAAAGTAAAAGTAGAGAAATATATGGTGTTTTGGTTCCGTTTTATGATGATATTGAACGATAATCTACTTTCAAATGTGAAGCAGTGCTTTGTAGAACGGAATATTTTATTTTTCGAGCTTTTCGTTTTTTATTATATACATTTAGATCTCTCTTCGTTACTTGTTACCTTACACATTTTTGGCGACATACCCCACTTATCCGTCTAAGTCCATGAACTTTTCATGGAATCCCGTCGAAAATAGCGGCACATTCCCCTGCACCTGTTGCCTCATTCATAACGAATGCCTGCCTGGGTGTTGGCAGCCACCCAAGTAACTTCCTCTTAGTAGTAACGCTTTCAGAGTAGTGCAGAGCCGTCGCCACAGGATATTACGAACTGACGTAGTATGTCCATAGCGGAATGCGCTGGGAATGTACTAATTTCATGTCTTCATATATTTTCGGGAATTCGTACTCCCCATCCGTACTCTTAAAAATAATATTGTACGTATGTGTAATTAAATAGATAGCATATTTTTACCCGACTGTGAGGAAGGGATATGTTTTTCGCGCGTATCTTGTATGTACATTTGTTTGTAAAATTCTTTATTACCTAATATCTTCCAAACCCCTGGACAGTTTTATAAAATTAGGGTACCGTCAGATAAGTGCTAATTGTCCAAGTGTATCTAAGGAAGATATGTGACGTCAGACCTAATTCAACATGGCGCCCTCTAGAGGCAATTATGTCGTGAAAAAAAACTTATTTATAAAAATTTATTCTAAAGGTACCGCGTGAGGTATCAAACGAAAGAACTTAATTAGCACGTTTCAAATATACAACACATAACTACAAGTAGTGTAGCTTTTACTTAATTGATTGCTCAAGTTAAGTTTATGCGTCATTGTACTTTTAATTAATGAATTCCAATCATCTAATCAACCACATAGCATGAAGACCTAAGCCCGGGATACTAAATGTATAGAGGTAATCACATGTTATGAGCAAGAAGATGCGGCCAGCAGCAGCAGCACGTATTGTAATACGGCAATGTTTTATTTTTAGTTTTCTTGTTATTTGCTGTAGCTGTATTTCACACAGGTACTACTTGTAAATATTCGTAAAAGCTCCTGAGTATGAGATTAATAATGGATCTCTGAAAGTGGATTAAACAAACCAACAAACAAACTAACATTCGTATTTATGATGTCAGTAAGGTAATGAGAAAACTTCAATCAAATTCAGTTATCTGCAGGTTAATGGGGTGCGTGGGGGGGGTATTAATGCAATCGTTTTGTCAGCATACACAATAGTCAGTCCTTAATGTTTGATGAGATTTGCGATAACGTAAATATAATTGAATAATCCTTACCGGATTTACTAAGTTGCCTTATCTTATTGGATTTTCCCATACTTGAAGCAAATTGTGTAACCTACAATTTGTGATAATATGTATGTAAATGTAATGTGTGTTTTTGTATGGACTTCTCGAAATTTTCAATTGTATGTATATAACTTTAATTCCGTGACGAAATCGGCTATATCGGCAATTTAAATGGTATAAATAATTGCGACATAAACTTCGTAAAGTTTACAATGAACTCGCTTGTTATTTTATGCTTTAACCAGTGATAAGTTCGCGTCGCGTGACTAATTGTCTTCTTTAATGTCACATGTTTTTTTACAATACTACAATATTTTTTAAAATACCATCGAAGAAGATTACATATATGACCATAAACACGTCGTTATATACAACAAATGTGACAGCGCGAGCGGCGAGCGATGTGCTCTCATGATATTCGAGTTCCGGACCCCGTGAGAACCATCGTACTAAATGTTTCATTGCTGTCAAGCAGATTTAAAACTTTTTTGAGAGAATAGTACACCATTTCTATGTACTTGGGTATTTTATATAAAAACTATTTTAATAACACTTGACTTTAAAAGACTTCTAATACAAGGCCTTTCTAATATAAGCTTTTGAATATTGTAAGATTTGACAAATATATCATCATAATAGATCTGTGCTATAATATAATGCTGTGGCACTGACGGGTGCTGGGTTTCTTAGAATCAGAAGGGGTTCCGGCGTAGCCTGATGGACTATCGTCATAGTAGTAAACGAGTGGAAATTCCCTTACGTTTTTAAGATAAACTACGATTTTATTTAGGAGCTTAATTTTTTCTATGAAATCTATGAAAAAGTATGTTTATCTCAACCTAATTTAGATTTAGATTACTATGTTTAAACAAAAATCAGAAGTGATATTTAAGTGAAGTTGAACAGTATTATAGCGTGTGTGTCGAGCTCAATGTTGTTAACGATTTGCATGTCCTGTGCGCCGCAGCGGAGCGCCCTTCGCCCTCCGCCCTCCGCTTCGCTTGTCGTGTAACGGATCGTTCTTCCGGTGCCGGGACTCGGATCATACAATTTAATAATACTCTGACCTGTCCTTCCTACTGAGCAAAGTCAATAATACTAGTTCGGAATGCTTACCTATTAAAATAAGATCTACCTAATTTATAATATGCATAGAACTTGTAAAAATGAACTGCGATTCAGGTATTTGGGATTCGGAACTCTAGCAGAGTAAGGCAAAAATATTTATTACATTTGCAACTAACCGCGACTCAATGATCACTTATTTATTGTTTAATTCACTTTTAAAATAGCAGCTTGGCTAATCATCTTTTGCTATATTTAATATCAGACAGATTTATTTCTATTTTTGCAGAGATTCAATTAAATGTATATTAAAAACAAACCCGGGACGGTATCTAAGTACAGTTCTTATGTGTTTAAAGACGCCATGAATCACTTTAATAGATGCGATCTCGATCAATAGCTCGATTTAGTAGCTGTTACCGATTACAGCGGCCGGTTTTGATCCGCGTTTTTTCTCCACGTTTCTTGCATCCCGCCATTAATAAAACATAATAGCGTTCGGATAACATCAGGCGGATTCATTTTCGCTTTGGATCGTGGAGTCACGTATTATAGGGTCATCTGTGTGTCTATGAACTTTGTTACGACAACGTATGGTTCAGTGTTGTTATGAGCTGGTGTTGTGCTGACTACGTGCATTCGTTGCACCATCGCTAGAGATATTTGTTTCTTGGTCAATTGCCTATTGTATTATGAATTGATATGGTTTTGATGCAATTTCAATTTAATTAATGTGGTACATTTTGTGTTTAGTATTATTTGTTTACATGGCGCAATCTCGCTGATGAAGCATATTGTATCTGTCTGTCGTAACTGTAGAACAGCTTCCTTTGTATTCAGCAATGATTTCAGGGTCGTTTACTTTATCCCTGATTTATTATGAATTTCTTATAATAAATCGTAGGGAATTATAACTAGCCATAGTTGCGACCGTTCAAATTAGACTTGTAGGATTTCATTATTGAACTGTTGTTTAGTATAGATATAAGAAATGTAAAAATTGTATGCTTTGGTAGCTACGAATTGTCGCAGTTGTTGAGACACACAATGACAACTAAAACTACACAAGATAAATCGGTACTGTGTCAGTACATTAGGACTTCGGAAAATTGACGACGGCGACAATCATGAACTTTACCACTTGGTATGGCACCAATCACATATTGCGTTTAGATTTTTATTTGTCGGACTGCATTTACCATCCCCGCTTTGGCAAGTCGGTACTACGTGATGGGTGCGCGTACTTATACCTATTTGCGTGATATGTGGGATTACGAAAATTCGCAAACACTTTATATTTATTAATTACAAGGTTTGCGCCGTTTGTTCCAAAATTTGATGTTGTTATGTTGATTTATCACGTTGTAACATTACACCAGACACGGCCCATTAAGCACATTTTCACGAGGAAGCCATTCCTTACCGCTTGCAATTCGCTTTACTAATGTAATGTAAAATGCCGTCGCATTAATTCGCGGAAAGCATACCTCCTTTATACAATCGCTTTCGTTAACCTTGTTTTTTTAAAGTATGATTGTCTTGTAAAAAATATTGATAATCAAATTCTATCGATCAGGCAGAACCGCGGTGATTCCGTCTGATCGTGTCATTGGAAAACGTATTCGTTGAATCTTGCTTCTGCTTCGGTAGGCGTATGCAAGGTTTCATTTTTAGACCTCGAGTTTATTTTGAAACATGTGGCTGTACCGTAGGTAGGTAAATTAACATTCAAAATCTATTGTTCGTCCATGTCTGCGTGGAGCCTATGCCAAACAGGTAAGGGTTTTAAATCCGTTAGATCTGATTACACTGAAATTAAGAATGCATATCGATTTGCCGACAACAGTATTGAATTAACGCAACATCAAATTGCCAAGGCTAATTGTCTTTGTTTTATGTTATAAGTAAAATTTGCTGCGTTGCCAGCCTACGGTGTCATCTCTATCGCTCTCTTCTTATAGATGTCGTAGGAGGCGATTAAGCGATTAAATTCCGCTGAAGCATCTTGTGAAACAATTTGTCTACTGCTGTTTTCAACACTTACAGCTTAGTTACTTAAATACAAATGTTTTTGAGGATTTTTGAGCTGTTTATTATTCAATTCATACCATCTTACCCATTTTACTTCTATAAGAATTGAATTCTGTTTTAATTATATTTCTGTTAGTTGCTTTGCCTAATGCCTAATGTTGATCGCCATGCATAGTCTCCAATCCACATTCGTAATTAGGCGTAGACGTATTAGATTGTTAGTAGCAGACAGGTCCCCTAGTAATAGCTCTTCGCAGCCCACGGCGTGGCGTCGGTCGACGACCGCGGGCACGACGCCGCGGCGACGCCCGCGTCCACTCTTGCTTTTATTTGCCGCGGTGCGTGCAGTCCTGCGCTATACATAGCGGCGGATCGCAGAGTTGGAAAGTTTCCAACTAACGCATTCTGTGTTCCAAGCATGGAATGTGTGGCGCCGCTACAGCTGATGTTGAGAGAGAATGCTCTTCGTTTAAGAATTTGCCAATTTATAATTTTTTTTATGAATTAATTTTTCGACTAATTATGCTATTTGAAATGCCTGTGCTGAAGATGTCTGCCTAGTTCCATTAAAATTCATATTACGATACTTCACGAAAGGTATCACGGACTCTCAATCGAGGGATCCGAGGTTCAAATTCTAGGCGCGCACGTCTGAGTTTTCGAATTTGTGTACGTATTAGAAATTAATTATCACAGGCAATAACGATATTGGAAAACATTGTGAAAACACCTACGTACGGAGTTCCTTAAAAAAATGTTTTCGAATCGATGTGCGTAAAGTCGACCAATTCGCTTTTGATCAGCGCGCTGGAAAATGGTCTAACCCTTCTCTCTGACTGTAGAACCATTTATGGTTCGAGTTCGAAGGCACCACCTTACTAAAAACAACAGTGCCTTGCTGTGTTCTGGCACGCCCTTGACCTCAGATGCATTGCTATCCCTGAAACACATCTCAGGGGCAGTGCATGTCCATGAGTGGCAGTGGTCACTTACCATTAGGTGGATTGCATGCTCGTTTGCTACACCAGTATTACAATATAAAAGATGACGTTCTACACCGTAACAATTAATAGTAGACTTTAAACAAAAATGAATAAATAACGTTAAAATCGACACGATGGTGTACCGGAACGATACTTGTTTAACATTAGCGGCTCCAATTTCTTAATGGCGGTAAAGTCATTACGGAGTTATTCAGCATTTAAAATATCATTAATTCCTAAGCACGTTAATTAAAATTGTATGTTAATTGCGATAATTATGTAGTTTCTTGTCTGGTTGCATTGGAACTCATATAAATTCTAGCAATTAGTCTTACGCGTCAAGAATTTCCACTTTTGTATTCGTTAAAATTTTATAAGCTGATTCCAGGAAAATGTCGAAAATATAATAATTTCGTTGAGATAATGTAGAACGTGTCTCCTCGACGTTCGTGTGACATTCTAAAAAATGAGAAGTCTGTTCTCAGCGTGTACGTAATTTGTCTGGAGTTTGTTATTTTGGAATTAGTTTATAACAAAATGTAGTAAATGAAGTGTTACTTAATGAAACGATGCTGTCTTCGCCCGTGAAGAGCTGACGTGGCGAATTAGGGCGAACTAATCAACGTCGCTTGTCGTTTGATCCCCTCATGAAATGCAGAGAACATTAGAAAACTTCGTAGAATATGATGTCTTAGTTAATGGTAATTATGTTGGCTTCCTTACTGCGTGAAAGATATAAATAAATTGTAGTAGATTAGCTTTGTATGATATTGGCAAATAGTTAACGTTATTTGTTTTGTCTTATATTTATCGGTACTGTTATACTTTGTAGGGAGTACAAGTCGACTTTGAATTTCAGATAGGTGAGGGTTGGTTCAAAATAAATGTAATATTTGAATCGATTACTGCATTTGATGTGGATGACCTCATATAAACCTTGCAGTAGATTCGTGCAGCACGCGAATCAATTTGCTATGCGCAGTCAGCAGTTGAACTCTTGACACGTTTGCAGGTCGCGTTGAACTCTGAACCTGTCCACGTTAACTTTACAGATGTAGTACCGTCTCAACAGCTACACTTTAAGAGCTTCATCGAATATGGACTGATGAAGCTGATGTATGTATGGTATTGTAAATGTGTAACAAGCATTACTCTCAACACACATTTGTTTGTAATTCTTGACTAATTTCAAGGCGATCTATATATGTCATTGCAACACTACAGAGTCTGGTCTTATACTTCCACCTGAAGGGGGGAAGTAGATCGTAGAGATCCTGAAGTTTTAATATTATACATGTCGGTTTGTAACATATCAAATCGTGACAAGCCTAATTGCATTCAAGTAAATACACACACTTATTTATATTCTCTTTGTGTTCATAGTTTAATAATTTCTGCAAAATAATCTTATCAAAAGATAAACTTTCTTGTAGGGGGTATCAAGTAACACGTACAAATGTCAAAAAATAGTCCCTTATAAAGAGTTTCAAAAAATATGTGAAACGTGTGTCGTATCGTTCGGCGAGAAGCGTGGAGCGGCGCGAGGCGCGCGGCGGCGAGGTGACGGAATCGCCCTTGGCATTATTAGCGCTATCAGCGCTGATGTCATCTCTGTGTACTTTGTAGTTCGGTGCGACAGGTCACACTCGCTCGCTTGTCTTACGATCTCGGAGCCACTGGACGACGCCACTTTTGTCCCATCGTCATTATCATTAATGACGTGGTTATCATTTTATTACACATTTTTGCCATCGACTAGATTAGAGATGGTATTTATTACTTGTTTGTTTGTAGCAAGTTTATTAATAAATCTTTATTAAACTATATCTTTGATAAAAGTTCATACGATCTCAAAAAGAAGTTTTGTAATGTTGTACAATTACATTATTACATTATTAGTGGTATCAGCTAACGGTGATGTCATTTCTGTTTATAATTCTTTGACGCTCGCAGAGACAAGATATGCATGCTAATTTGTTTATCTTGTTGGTTCAGAAAAACATACACATTTAGTTGTGACTGTGTTGCATCTGGTTTAGTTAATAACAATGTAATATTGTGTTTACTCATGAAATATTCGGGAGGTATAATACGCTGGAATATTAGATATCTTGCGGTTTTTCTTGTTTATTTTCTTTTCCGAGCACAAACTCTTGCATATTTCAGTATCATTTCGGTGACATCATCTCTGTTTGTATTCGATACGCGTCTTGTGGTCTCGCAAAAACTGCTGCTCACTTAGAAATTGATCGTAAGTTCTGCTGGAGTTAATGCAAAAAATGTTAAATCGGTGACTTTTTGCGCATAAACACAATCGGCTTGTAATGATTCGCCTTGAATAAGTATATTGATGATTTCTTGTGCTATACATTTATGTGGTATCTTTTAATTGACGTACATTATAATTTCTCTGTAGAGTATTCCATACCGTGAGTTATTGTTGTATAATTAAGTAACATATTTTAAAATATATTTAAGATGCGGTTATGCGATACCTATAGCGAATAGACACTTCAAAATTATTGTTCAACATCACTTTAATGTTACATACAATCGTAATATTAGCATTGAATTGAAGTTGTTCGATAATAAGTAGTGCAATTTCGTTGTCGACCTACGATTGGTTTCGCAACTCGTCTGGTCCCACAGTAGAATGTGTATTGTATATGTATATTGAACATTTACTATTTCCGACCATGATTCCATTCCACTTGAGTTTTTTTCTATTTCGCAGAATTAGTGCTTTGCAAAAAATCTAATAGTTCAAATACAGATGTTTTATTTGTTTCAGTGCTGTTTAAGTACTTTACGTGGCTTTATTATTATTTCTATAATAGTAATGGATCACTTTGTATTCAGTTGGTGGTCGGGGCCGCGCTAGACTGGTTTAACCACTTGTTTTCTCTTATGTTTGAACTTTGCTCGTTATTCTAAGCGTAACTGTTTTTAAATGTTCGTGTCAGATATGACATTGTTTTTAAGCGCAGCGGGACTTTACAGCTTGACAGGTTTCATTTGTATAAATTCTTTTAAAATAAGACTGTATTAACTTGTTTCGCGAACTATCTGGCTCTGTTCGTTGTATTGTAAGAATGAGTGACTTTTGAGTTTGTTGTAGTTAGTCCACTACTTAAGGAAATACATCAAAACTATGTAGCGTCCGCGTAACTTTGATTGTTACGAAAGTTGTTTTATATTAAACTATGAGCGCAATGTCATGGTTTCGATTTTGGAATGGCGGTTTGAATGTCAAAGCCACTATGCCACTATGAATCATGAATATGTAACAACATGTGAAGAACTAATCTTTATTAGTTGCTATCGGATCGGCGCGCTCGTATGAACGATAAAGCAGTCGCAACATCATGTTGCAATTTGCCGTCGGCGCCCTGTAATCTTATTATGTAGAGAGCTGGCCTCTGGGCAAATGTGTACGCTCCTTATCATTGTGTGACCGTTTGTCATTGCTGTTTGCGTTACGAATATTTTTATAAGGCCTCGACGCTATTCAAGTTCATTTTAATTATCCGATGCCCATTATACTTGGAATTGAATCAAACAGTAGCGATATCTCTTTATTGGTTACTACTGAGAGTTCCGCTCGAGAAGCCATTTCATTTTCATTCAAAGATATGTGAATAAATATTTCTTCTATTTCTGTCACAAGTTCCTTTCGTCCACAGTTATGCTATTGACTAGAAGTTTTGGATACTTTAAAATAATACACTTTGAAATCAATTATCAAGAGTGTTCCTCTTTCATTTGGCTCGAGGAAATTTTGTTCTCTTATGACTAAACACATTCAAATGAGCTAATCTAGCGCAGACTTGCAGCACAATTGGTAATGGAGTAATAGAGGTCAATAGGTAGGCTGGGATGAACTAAATACGACGTTCGTGGATTGTAATGTGCTGGATGAACTCATTTACCGAGTTGGCGCGCCCACCCGCTCACACCTACTTGTTGCTACGTTGCTTGTTGCTCACATATTGTTATTTCTGCATAAAAAATATAGTATTTCGTATACTGATTTGATTTTCGACAAAGCAAACAACTTTTTTTGCAGAATCACTTTTCATTAGTCCATCTTCACGCTATTTAGTCATATTTTAAGTCCAAGGACTGTTTTCCTAATGTAAATAATGAATGACGGAAGATACCGCTAGTAATATGATAATGTGGTGTCGTAAACACTTGATGAGGTTTCTCATTTAATCAACTTGAACTTAAAATCAGGATTTCCTGTACAATATAGCTCGTCCGATAGTGTGGCTGAAATAATTTCTCGTACATGTATAACGAATGTTTGCGTGGTGACTCGGTGACATCAGCAGTTTGTATGCACGGCGGGCCTGTGTGTGGATCGCCAAATCGGCCGATTAATAGCCCAATTACACGCCGCCCGATGCATTGACCCGTAGCGGCCTGATGAGGCTGCACACACAAAAGGTGTACGCGGACAATTTAGTTGTGATTTAAAAATGTATCGCAATTGTGATCCTAATTTTGTCTGCCGTCAATTTATGTGTTAAGGATTATATGATTTATTACCTACAGTTGGGACGATGATTTTGTATTTCATTAAATATTTATATTTCCTCTTTTTAACTGTCAACATTGTGTTCATCTTTACAAAGCAAATTGTAATTAATTGTATAATTGAGCACAAAGAGTTTCAAAAGTAAGTATAAATCTGCACTGCGGAAGCAGCAACTTGCTGCAGAAAACCTGAAATCAACTTATCACAAATTACTTAATATAAAGGACTACTTCTAAACTTGCAAAATTTGAAAAACACACACATATACACATAACCAATTCACACCCAAGCACACACACGCGCACGCGCACGCACACACACACACACACACACGCACACACACGAACACAGCACACAAAAAGTTACGAAGAGTCTCAGATCAATTCAATAACAGCTAAATTTATTTACTTATTAACTTATTATTATTATTATCTGTGAAAGTTTTAAATATCAGTAAAGATTGTAATTTTATCATTTTAAGTTTGTATATCTCATTTCATTAGGTTTTTCTGTTTTTTTCTATTGTTTTCATTAAGTTTGCTGTTTTTTGTTACCTACTTTAATTTGCATTCTCAGTCGTGTTTGCATTGTATTTAACTTGTACTATTTAATTATGGCAATGTACAATGACTAGCAGCGGTAGAGGAGCTTAGCCTATTAATTCCCGCACAATATCTAAGGGATTCCGGGACGACTGAAAATCAGCGCACCTCAGGAATTAACTCCTGGGTCTGCATTAGCTGAGTCGTTTCCTTTTGCGCTCAATAATGTATTCATTAATAAGAAATACTTTTGGTTTTTATTGTATCAGTTTTTGAGCCAATAAAGATTTTATTATTATTATTATTATTATTAAATTCCACCCGAAAAGTAACATCGTTTGGTTTTTTATCAGATCAGATGGTTCAGATGGTTACATCATATAACACGACGGTATGATAGGAAATTTAAATGGCTCAGATGAATTCAGAACTTAATGATGCATCAACGGATACAGAGTTAAAACTCCAAAACAGCAACGCTGCATATAAAACTAAATATTTGTTTGCAATTCATGCTAGCATGTGTAAACATATGCTAACTTTTGAACACTATAACTAGAGATGAGCTCGAAATTGGGATCATAAACATAAAACTAGCGTAGGTAAGTTAGTTCAACAAACCGCCATTCTATATTCATTGTGGAGTGCCTAAACTAATAAATATTAAATGAAAAGAAAACTCACCCGTTTCGGGTAACGTGTTTAAACGAACCTCGCCCGGGGGAACTTTGTTTAAAGAATGGCGGAACATCGTAAATCTTGTATGTCTTTCGCAGATTTTGTTTGAAAAATGCAAATTTCTGCCTTCAGTGGCTAAGTACTTGTCACTTGTGTTTGCAATTCAGCTTGCATTGTTTTAGTTTACACTCTGTTCTACTTTTTAGATTCTATGGAGCGTCGTTATAATGATTACAAACAAAGGCTCAAAACGTTACGTTTTTATTATAATGGGTAAATTAATAAGTAGCTAATCGCTGCCGGAAATTAAACAAACGCACGCGTAATTGCACATTGAGGTATGACGCTAAAATACCGGTCATTTTTCGTGTTAAATTGTGGCATTGCAGTTTTATCTGCAAGAGACCTGCAGTTTCATGGTTTTAATAGTAATATTTTAATTTTATTTCACGACTATCATGTATGTATGTAAATTTCACTGATCGCTTAATGGACACTTATTACGACTATCCTCTACATAATTTATTATTAATTCACTTAGTAGCTCTTACAGTATTACTTTTGTAAGAATTATTTTTAAGATATTGGAGGTGGGTAAAATAACGTGCGCTACATTAAAATACATACATAGCAAGTTCATTGCCACTTTTGATATGATTTTTCAACAATTGACATCATATGTTAATTGTTTGAAACGTAAAATTTTTAATGAATGTACTCTTACAAACACTGAAGACTGAACAGACTGAAGATTACAGACAGATTACTGACAGATTACAGACTGAAGACCATGTTTGCTTTCTAAAATGGCAAATCACTTGCATTGTGGAGTCATAAGGTTCTGGCACACACACGCTGGGAATTTCCAGCAGATAATCCACGGAACACGAACTGCGAGCGAGACCGTAACTTCGGATCGAAGCCACAAAACTTGAACGGAATTCTCACTTTCCCGACATTTGACTGGCGATAGGCATTCTTTGCAGGCTTCGCTGGACTTTGGCCGAAAGCAATTTGCAGGGAAATTGGAATTGGAATAAAAGTGTAGCTTTGTCGTGGGAAAATCGTGAGCGGAAATAACATCAAAAAGAATTTTGTACACATTATATTCGTTCATTAAATCTCGTATTTGAATCGTTTAATTTTCTAAATCTAATTCAATTACGCAAACATGCCCTTTCTAGAATCTGTTGACTTTAAAGAACTGCTGTTCGGATTAAAATTAATAACAATAAAATTTAATTATCTAATAAAATAATTCCTATATAATACCACACAATATTTACAAATTTGGTACAAACCTTTTGATTTAAGAATAAGAAAAAATTGTAACATAAATTTATTGCAAAGTGATGATATTTTGTCGATAAGTGCATTTTATTATATTTATCCGAATTATAAAATGTTATGTTTGATAATTAATCCATAAAAATGTATAACAGATTGAGTACACAAAACATACGTATTTATAACTTTTAACACATATATTTTACAAGATAAATTGTTTATGAGTGTTTAGCAACAATTAATGTCTAACATTATGTTAGTCGGATATACCACAATGGGAACTAGCATCCTATTGATATATTAAGGGGCCGAAATCAACATCAAACAGGATTAGAGTTAGATATACGACGTCACTAATGGATTTGCTACCACTGAGGACTAAGCTGGACCTCGTCTCTCAGTGTATTGTTCTTGCCTTTCATGCAACGTGTAGTAACTACCACTTCTAAATAATTGTTTCAGCGCTAGATACAATACGCATGTTTAGAAATGATTTTCGATGTAACGGTGTAGAAGTTTTTCCAAAATTCAGAAGTATATATCGTCGTCAACCCATTACTGTCCCACTGCTGGGCACGGGTCTCCTCTCAGAGTGAGAGCGAT